>JAJAGP010007594.1:0-12529 GCA_025084515.1 Ancistrus triradiatus
CCAGGGGCCCCAGTGCCCACCCGGGGTTCATAGGGGCCATATGGGCATCACATATCACCTCAGATTGCACCCGGGACCAAGCTTGCCGAATTTCGTGGCCGTAGGTCAAAAACTGACTGAGTTACAGTCATTGGCCCACCCAGGGGCCCCAGTGCCCACCCGAGGTCCTCATGGGCCCCATGGGCATGACATATCACCTCAGACTGCACCCGGGATCAAGCTTGCCAAATTTCGTGGCCGTAGGTCGAAAACTGACTGAGTTACAGTCATTGGCCCACCCAGGGGCGCCCCAGTGCCCACCCAGGGTCCATAGGGGCCCAATGGGCATCACAGGTCACCTCAGATTGCACCCGGGACCAAGCTCGCTGAATTTCGTGGCCCTATGTCAAAAACTGACTGAGTTATGATTCGTTAACTTTTGGCTTATTCATTTCCTGTGGGAAAATTCGGACTTTGCGCGGCCCCTGCCACCCTATACAAGCACACCATTCCCGACCACACCCAATGCAATGGCGCTGGAACGGGGTTGATATCTCGAAAGCTGCAGCAGTTGAAATCCGGACAAAAACGTGGATTAATATTAATAATAATAATAATAAGAAGAAGAAGAAGAAGAAGAAAAAGAAGACTTTCGGGTAACTATATAGGTAACCACACTAATAACTAGAGAGGTGCATTTCCTGAAGAAAATGCAAGTGTGGTTGCCACTCTGCAATGGCCCCATGGGCATCACATATCACCTCAGATTGCACCCGGGACCAAGCCTGCCGAATTTCGTGGCCTTAGATCGAAAACTGACTGAGTTACAGTCATTGGCCCACCCAGGGGCCCCAGTGCCCACCCGGGGTCCATAGGGGCCCAATGGGCATGACATATCACCTCAGACTGCACCCAGGACCAAGCTTGACGAATTTCGTGGCCGTAGGCCGAAAACTGACTGAGTTACAGTCATTGGCCCACCCAGGGTCCCCAGTGCCCACCCAGGGTCCATAGGGGACCCATGGCATCACATATCACCTCAGATTGCACCAGGGACCAAGCTTGCCGAATTTCATGGCCGTAGGTCGAAAACTGTCCGAGTTAATCATTGGCCCACCCAGGGCCCCAGTGCCCACCCTGGGTCCATAGGGGACCCATGGGCATCACATATCACCTCGGCACTATGATCACACCATTCCCGACCAGACCCAACGCAATGACGCTGGAACGGGGTCGATATCTCGAAAGCTGCGGCAGTTGAAATGCGTCGAAAATCGTGGAATAATAATAATAATAATAACTAGAAAGGTGCATTTCCTGAAGAAAATGCAAGTGTGGTTTGCACTTTGCAATGGCCCCATGGCACCTCAAATTGCACCCGGGACCAAGCTTGCCAAATTTCGTGGCCGTACGTCAAAAACTGACTGAGTTACAGTCATTGGCTCACCCAGGGGCCCCAGTGCCCACCCGGAGTCCATACGGGATTCATGGGCATCACACATCACCTCTGATCGCACTCGGGACCAAGCTTGACGAATTTCGTGGCTGTAGGTTGAAAACTGACTGAGCTATGATTCATTAACTTTTGACCCATTCATTTCCTATGGCAAAATTCGGACTTTGCCAGGCCCCTGCGAGGCCCCCCAAAGTCCGACCAGTTAGCCCTATACAAGCACACCATTCCTGACCAGACTGAACACATTGACGCTGGAACGTCATTATACGAACACGAATAATAACTAGAGAGGTGCATTTCCTGAAGAAAATGTGAGTGTGGTTGCCACTCTGCAATGGCCCCATGGGCATCACAGATCACCTCAGATTTCACCCGGGATCAAGCTTGCCAAATTTCGTGGCCGTAGGTCAAAAACTCACTGAGTTACTGTCATTGGCCCACCCAGGAGCTCCAGTGCCTACCCGGGGTCCACAGGGTCCCTATGGGCATCACATATCACCTCAGATTGCATCTGGGATCAACCTTGCCAAATTTCAAATTTTTGTAGGTCGAAAACTGTCTGAGTTACAGTCATTGGCCCACCCAGGGGCCCCAGTGCCCACCCGGGGTCCATAGAGGCCCCATGGGCATCCACATATCACCTCAGATTGCACTCGGGACCAAGCTACCAAATTTTGTGGCCGTAGGTAGGTCGAAAAAATGACTGAGATACAGTCATTGGCCCAAAACAGGGGCCCCCAGTGCCACCTGGGGTCCATAGGGGCCCTATGGGCATCACATATCACCTCAGATTGCACCCGGGACCAAGCCTGCCGAATTTCGTGGCCGTAGATCGAAAACTGTTTGAGTTACAGTCATTGGCCTACCCAGGGGCCCCAGTGCCCACCCGGGGTCTACAGGGGCCCCATGGGCATGACATATCACCTCAGATTGCATCCGGGACCAAGCTTGCCGAATTTCATGGCCGTAGGTCGAAAACTGTCTGAGTTAGTCATTGGCCCACCCAGGGGCCCCAGTGCCCACCCGGGGTCTACAGGGGCCCCATGGGCATCACATTTCAGCTCATATTGCACCTGGGACCAAGCTTGCCGAATTTCGTGGCCGTAGGTCGAAAACTGACTGAGTTATGATTCATTAATTTTTGGCCCGTTCATTTCCTATGGGAAAATTCGGACTTTGCGGGGCCCCGGAGGGCCCTATACAAGCACACCATTCCCGACCAGACTGAACATAATGACGCTGGAACGGGGTCGATATCTCGAAATTTGCGGCAGTTGAAAGCCTGACAAAAACGTGGAATAATACTAAAAATAATAATAATAATAATATTATTATATTATTATGCCTATATATATATATATATATATATATATATATATATATATATATATATATATATATATATATATATTATGCCTATATAGGCAACCACACTAATAATAATAAGAAAAATAATACTTTCGGATTTCAATAGTGTGGTTGCCTATATAGGCATAATATACCACAATAATAAAAATAATAATAATACGAAGGACAATAGTGTGTTTATAATAGCTTGCGCAACACACTAATAATAACAAAAAAAATAATAATACGAAGAATAATTACATTGTGTGCGCAAGCAACACACTAATAATAATAATAATACGAAGATCAATTACATTGTGTGCGCAAGCAACACACTAATAATAATAATACGAAGAACAATTACTGTGTTGCTTGCGCGACACACTAAAAATATTATTTGGAAGAACAGTGGTGTGTCGCTTGCGCGACACACTAATAAAAATTATAATAAAAATAACTAAAAAGTGCAGTTCCTGCAGAAACTGCGAGTGTGTTGCGGAGGTGCGTACCCCTGTGACGTGCATCAGGGACCGATTATGCCAATTTTGAGGGCTGTAGTTTGAAAACTGACTGAATTATAGTTAATGCATTGTCAGAAGCCCTAGGCCAAGAAATCACAAATCGAACACAGCTTTCCGCCATGTTTGTTTACCTAAACAACCACACCTCCCTAACTATTTTGTCTTTTAATATATGCTTAAAATGTAAAACAACTTTTGATTTTGTCACAGAACATTCACTTACCATCAAAACAACTCCATGATACTGTTAAACTGCATTTAAAATGTCAGTAATGTTCTTTTTCGATTGCTCACCTTGTCTCATCAACATGCATTCATTTCCAATGTAACTGGCAATTCGTGTTCGTTACCCGTGTACTCCTTAAACAACAGGAGATTCCGTGTAAAGTCCACATGAGATTTCA
The DNA here is from genome assembly GCA_025084515.1 of Ancistrus triradiatus. Taxonomy (NCBI): domain Eukaryota; kingdom Metazoa; phylum Chordata; class Actinopteri; order Siluriformes; family Loricariidae; genus Ancistrus; species Ancistrus triradiatus. Next base: position 3,708 of record JAJAGP010007594.1, read on the forward strand.
CCTAAGGGAGGGCTCCCGTAAATCTTCCAGCAGGAACTTGTTTGCCATCTTCCAGCTGGAACTTGCTTACCATCTTCATAGTCAGCCTGTCACAAATAGAGGAGCTCTGTCTCACCAAGGAGAACAGCAGCAGGCGGGCTCTGTATGAGCGCAGAGTGACTGACCCCCCTTCCAATGGAAAGCAGACACCCAGATCTTTAGAATGACAGGTCACATGGCTCGCTGCGGCTCACAGAGAGCAAGGGGGGAAGGCGTTTAAAGGGCCAGCACACAGCTCACTGATAGAAAAGTGTTTATTCAGGCCAGTTTATTCAGATAAATAGCAAAACTCTGAAATGTGACTTACATTTGTTTGTTCTATCACAGAAAACATTAAAAAAACTTGCAACCTTTTGATTTATAGTGACAAGCATGAATTTATTTGTATTCATAAAGGTTATGGACAATTTTGAGTCACCTGTTGATCAATACTAAAAAAGTTGTGCAACTCTTGAATACCTTGTTGTATCAGTTCCAAATTTTGGATTTAGCTTTACCAACATCCACACACATTTTAAACCCCAAAAATAAAATGCGTTTTTTTATGTGTTTGATGTTGTCAAATGGAACCTAAATGATGGAAATAGAAACCTGGAAATATTTTGGCCCAAGTGTGTACTTCCATTTAAGCCCTGAATTATCATTGTGCTATATGTAAAACTTAAAATAACCAGTGTTTAAATTTAATAATTCATTTATCTTGAAAATGAGCTTAAATTCAGATCTGCAGTAAGTTATACAAAAATTTTTGTAAAGTTATTACGTTATGGAAATGATAAGGTTGAGTATAGTTACATTGAATAAGTTCAGTGATATACTGTATGTGCACACAGCATAATTAAAGCCAAAAGACCTGACAGAGATCTATGCTGACTTTAGCTGTTATGTTAAACAAATATAAAGACAATAACATTAAATATTAGATATAATGTTAGATGTAACGTTAAAAGTTATAACTGGGGCTATACTACTCAAAACATTTGCGGCTTGAGCCCCAGTAAACCAACCCGGAGATAGATGCCTGTGAACAAATGTAATCAGAAGCCACAGCATAAAGTTATCTGAATATGGCAAACAACATAAATTCTACCCATTTTTATTATTAAATGTGGAAATTAAATAATAATTCTGGATTTTGCGGACACACTCAAGTGAAGCAATAAAATCAAACTACTTCACTGATTTCAGTTTATAATAATTAACGTTACCTCATACAGACGCATTGCACTCGGCTGGTCTCAACATCAGTTACCGAGTCCACCTTACCCCGAGACTGAGATGACACCGAGTCCAATTGAGGCTGAGGCTGGACTCGAGTACAACAGCACTAAGTCTTAGTTTGAACCAGTTTTCAAAAGCTGAATGCTGCCTGTGTCAAAGTGTAGGTCAGCACACCTGCTATTCGCAAAATACAGGTTTAACCTTTGATAAGACTCAATGGTGTGATGGTGCTGAGAAATAAACACAGCTTACATGTAACGAATGCTCAAAAAGCTGTATTTGGAGGAAAATACACAATAAATACAATACTTCAAACTTGAAGATATTTACAATTTTACATTTTTAAAAGACTTGTTGAAAAACATGAACATGCACTGAAGGTGACAAAGTGCAATAACAGAATGGTAAAGGCAATCCTTTTTAACCATACATGTTAGCATGCAGTACTTATAAACCTCAAGTCTCTGCTCAGTATTTAACATTTCTTTTAAAATGTTAAACAATGCAGCATACACTTACAAAATACCTGCTAACTTTGAACATGTGTTAGGGCTGAAAGACTAAGATTAATGGATACATCGCCCACGCGGACACAGGGGGAACATGCAAACTCCACACAGGTGTGTGGGACGGGATTTGAAGCCGGATCTCTAAAGCACTGCACTGAAACTCAAATATCAATGTTAATGAGTCTAATGTTGTTTATGGACAGACTCAGACTTCCAGACAGCTGTCATTGAGGAATATCCTCTCAGGCTTTCAGGTATTTTTATCATCATCGTCCATCCTAACCCACGATTTACTTGAATATAAACAGCCGCAACTTATGTACATTTACACCAGAAATCAGATAACCAGCCCGAACATAATGCTGTAGGACTTCTGAAACACAACAAGGTTATATACATGGATAAAATCACAACCTGAATACTAAAGTTCAGAACAGAACATAGAGGAACATTACACTACAATAAAATGGATTTTTTTATTATTATTATTATTTTATTTTTTATTTTTTTACCAGCCTGGATGCAATGGTGTAGAACTTCTGTATAACTTCTGAGAAACATGAACAGTTTATACAGACACAAAAGCACAAGCTGGAGAGTAAAGTTTAGAACAGAACATTAAGGAACAATACACTAGAACAAAATAAACATTTTTTTGTTTTGTTTTGGGGTTTTTTTTTGTATTTTTTGTGGGGTTTTTTTTGTTTTTTTCATACCGGCCTGGATGCAATGGTGTAGAACTTCTGTATAACTTCTGACAAAACATGAACAGGTTATACAGACACATAAAAGCACAAGCTGGAGAATAAAGGGTACAACAGAACAATATGGAACAGGAGAATGCAGAACAGAACACTAAGGAACAATACACTACTATAAAATGAAAAACATTTTTCTTGGATTTTTGTTGGGTTTTTTGTTGTATGTTTTGCCTTTTGCAACACACTAAATACAATTAACAATAATAGAAAAGAATTTTGTGAATTACGTAAACTATGTACATGACCTATAGCTACATTTTAATCTTCAATAGTTTACACTGCAGTTCCCTCACCAAACTGAGCAGAGACTACACTGTGGGAGTACATTGTACACTTGTTATGTTTATGGAGCAACAGGCACATTTGAGTTGTCTTATTTCTACTGGAGTATTACAATTTTTTTCCTACACATCACCTATGCTGACCCATCGAATGAGTGTAGAATAAGACTGTCTCGAGTACTTAATTTAAATCCCTGTCTAGTCTTTGAAGGCTTGCCGGGCTCGAGGAGACTTTAAACGCAGAACTTCAAACTAAAAATCTGACTGCGTACCCCCTACAGAGAGTAAACTCTACACCCAGGATTACCCCCTAAAATAACAAAGGCAAAATAACTGTGGTGGATGTTTTTCAAACGTGGGAGAACAAAGTCACACAGACACTGGTGCTGGAATAGAGTAGTAGACAACTTTTATTATCTGCGCGCGCAGAGATCAACTCACATACAACATGCCTGAGCACTTGTATGAGAGTGGATAAAGGAGGTAGTAGAAGGCTTCCCCCTTTTAACTGGTTCATTTACGTGCAGGTTTAAGCCATACAGGAAGCTGTATAAGCAACTCGTTAATCACAAGCTGGGTTTCCCTCCTGCCCAGAGATAAAAAGCAGAGATAAAAAACGACAAGATTCTGTGTACCAACCAATATAGACAGATAACGATCTTTATGATGGAGAGGGTCAGGGGTCCCTCGCTGTTGTCTCTGTAACTCCTTCTTCTTTTATGGCCTGCTGCTGACCCTGGGGGCACGTCTGTGTTTTGTATATGTTTTCAACAAGGTCATTGGAAAGAATCATTACACACAGTGTTCCACAGCTATAGATATTACATAAGTTTTTTAGGATTACTTTACATTTTACTTTACTATTGCAGTAGAATTTAACTACTAAGATATTAAAAATTTCTCCAACACTTCCTCCCTTTGTCTATTATTTGGACACAGATCTTCATCCATCCCCACCATACTGGTACTCAAAGTCAAATCCTCTGCTAGCTTGTGCAGCATTTAATGCTGTAACTGCCTCTGGAACATACTCATAGTACAACTGGCAGCAGCACAAGAGAAAAACACAAATAAATGATATAATGAGAAGCCATAGTGGGTAAATGTTGACATAAGTACATTCCCTTCCCAACTAGGAAACCACAAACTCCCCAGTTCCTACCAGAATTTTACCATGCTTATCAGCTTGAAGCAGCGATGCCATGTGTTTCATTTTGATTTAGGGTCTTTGTTACCCTTAGCAAACATTGTTTGGTGGAATGTAAGTGGACAACAGTTTCTCCCTACCATTACACAACCCACCAACCCAACCCCCTCCTGATGACTGGAACTACTAAACAACCATCAGGCACTAGTCCATGTTTCCCGCCTGGGTTTTACCTTTGGCATATACTTGTCATGTTTTGAGGCATATTCTATCACCCTTTTCACTTCTAATCCCTTCCTTGAGCGGCTTGAGTGTTACTGGGGTGGGTCACCAACCCACGTGTTCCGGGCCCACTTTCCCGTGGGCTATTAGAAATGAGAAGGTCAGGATCCCCTACGCTTTAGATTCTGTCGTCTCCCGTGGTTCTTCTCCTGGTTTTTGAGCTCTTTTACAGTGTGAATCCAATGTCTCTGATGTGAATCCGATTAATCTGATGTGAATCCAAGTGTCTCTCCTCAGCGATTTTTACAGGCTGTGTGTGATATTAGGAGCAGTTGAAATGGTCCTTGCCACCCATCAGCTTTCCCCAGTTTGACCTCTTATAGATCTTTGTAAGAATCCAATCCTCTGGTTTCACCGTGTGTCCAGTTACTAACTGCTGGCTAGGAAGTGCTTCTTTCACCCTCCTGCACACATCAGAACAAAACAGAACACAACGTAGCACAATACCTTTGCATGTGATCATCCTCCTAGGGTCAGTTATTTCTCATTTGGAGTGAAGCTGGTGTGTGAGGGTGGCCCAAATATAATTTCAAATGCGGAGAGTTTTTAGTTCTGGAAGAGATGCTCTTTGTCTAACTCCCCATACATACTAATGGGAGGGCCTCTACCCAATTCAATTTTGGTCTCATGACAAACTTTTGTCAGTTTTGTTTAATGGTACTATTTGTTCTCTCCACCAGACCTGCACTCACAAAGTGATATGTACAATGTTACAATGTTTTGTGTAGTGGCAAAATGTCAATCAACAACGTCACTAATGTTAGGTGAGTGCCTTGCCCACAATGCCGGGCCGTTACACCAGACGAAAAACCTTCCTGGGGAGTCCAAATCTAGGAATCACCTCCCTTTAGGATGCATCTGCCACTGTCAGTGCATCTTGGTGGGTGGTACGATAAGCTTCCACCCACTTGGAGAACATGTTAATGATCACAAGCACATACCTTTTCGTTTTGGCAAGGTGATAATTCAATGAAATCCATTTGCAACTAGTCAAATGGCATATCTGGTTTTGGGTGCTCTTTAGTATGTTCATGTCTGATTGCTCCTGCTCAAATTGATTTTAACACGCGAGACATTTTTTGAGAAAAATTGTGTGAGTAATTAGAGAAGCCTTTGGCATACCACTGTGAACTAACCATTTCTACCATACCTCCTAGACACTAGTTTATGGTGTGCAACAGTCTTACCTGAAGACATCAAAAGTTCCTCTGTCGCCAGAGGGTTCCAAAATCGTGATGAACACCGTAAGCGTATCTGGAATTGATGTAAATGTGTACAGTTTTGTCAACTGCTAACTTACAGGCTTCAATCAGCGCTATCAACTCAGCTGCCTGTGCTGAGTACTGTGGAGGAAGATTTCCTGAAAGCAAAGTGTGAGTTAGGGTTACAATGGCAAATCCAGTTTTTGTTTCCCCTTTCTGGTTTTTAGAACTGGAACCATCATCAATGTCATTAACAGCAATCCATGCATCCCTGGGAGTCCTAGATATAAAAAAAATCATTAATGTTCATTCCTTCAGCCAAGAGGAATGTTTAACAGTATTATGGAGTTGTTTTGATGGTAAGTGAAAAATCTGTGACAAAATCAAAAGTTGTTTCACATTTTAAGCATATATTAAAAGGCAAAATAGTTAGGTAGGTGTGGTTGTTTAGGTAAACAAACATGGCGGACAGCTATGTTTGATTTGTGATTTCTTGGCCTGGGGCTCCTGCCAATGCATTACCTATAATTCAATCAGTTTTCAACCTACAGCCCTCAAAATTGGCATAATCGGTCCCTGATGCACGTCGCAGGCGCACGCACCGCCGCAACACACTCGCAGTTTCTGCAGGAACTGCAGGAACTGCACTGTGTGCGCACGCAACACACTATTGTTCTTCGTATTATTATTATTAGTGTGTTGCGCAAGCAACACACTATTGTTCTTCGATTTTTAGTTTTCCACCTGATTTTCGGTACGCATCTCCTCCTACAGTTTTCGAGATATCGACACGGGACGAACACCAAAACGTCCGGCATGTTCCGGAGAAGTGTGCTTGTTGATAGCTAAGAGAAATGTTGTTGAATTCGCACGCTACACTCGCATTTGTGCGAAAAAAAGTCCCATTCACTTTATTGAGATTTTTTAAAAACTGACGTAACTCGGTCAATTTTGGAGCTACAAACACCAAACTCGGCATGGTGGGACCTGAGCTCACCGAGACCCATCATCACAACTTTCGGAAAGATAACACTCTTTGATAACTTTCTATCACTCTTTACAAATCACTCCATTCATTGAATATGGCAGAAGATAAGAGTGTGCACTCTAGATTTCAAGGAAAATCGATTAATTCACTTTTTCACTGAGTAAACTTCTCTAACATCCTGATACTTTCACGTAGAAACTTCATTTAAACTGAAAATGGTAGAGATACTTCCCCTTCATAATTCATTAAAAGATTGCATCGCTATACAAATAACTTTTCGAGTTATGACGATTTGTTTGGGACTAGGGACTAAAACTTACCTCATTCACAGCCATGTTCATTTTCGGAACTGCGAGGCGCCTTTTTTCAAAGTTTCATTTGTGTTTGACCTGTCATGACTTTGAGGCTTTTTCGTCAATCCACAGCCATGACATTTGGCAGGCTTGGTCCCGGGTGCAATCTAAAGTGACATGTGATACCCATGGGGTCCATGAGGACCTCGGCTGGACACTGGGGCCCCTGGCGGGCCAATGACTGTAAATCAGTCAGTTATTGACCTATGGCCACAAAATTCAGCAGCCTTGGTCCCGGGTGCAATCTGAGGTGACATGTGACGCCCATAAGGCCCCTGTGAACCCCGGCTGGGCACTGGGGCCCCTAGCGGGCCAATGACAAAAACTTGGTCAGTTCTCGACCTACGGCCACATAATTTGGCAGGCTTGGTCCTGGGTGAAATCTGAGGTGACTTGGGATGGCAATGGGGCCCCTGTGGACCCCGGCTGGGCACTGGGGCCGCTGGCGAGCCATTGACCGTAACTCAGTCAGTTTTCGACCTAAGGCCACAAAATTTGGCAGGCTTCGACCCAGGTGAAATCTGAGGTGACATGTGATGCCCATGGGTCCCCTGTCGAACCCAGCAGGGCACTTGGGCCCCTGGTGGAACAATGACCGTAACTCAGTCAGTTATTGATTTATGACCACAAAATTCGGCAGGCTTGGTCCCGGGTGCTATCTGAGGTGACATGTGATGCCTAAGGGGCCCCTGTGGACCCCAGCAGGGCACTGGGGCTCCTGGCGGACCAATGACTGTAACTCTGTCAGTTTTCCACCTACGGACACAAAATTCCGCAGGCTTCATACCAAGTGAAATCTGAGGTGAAATGTGATGCCCATGGGGCCCCTGTGGAGCCCGGCAGGCCACTGGGGCCACTGGCGGGCCAATGACCGTGACTCAGTCTGTTATTGCTTTATCACCACGAAATTTGGCGGGCTTGGTCTTGCGTGCTATCTGAGGTGACATGTGATGCCCATGGGGCCCCTGTGAACCCCAGCAAGGCACTGGGGCCCCTAGCGGCCCAATGACCGTGACTTAGTCAGTTATTGATTTATGACCACGAAATTCGGCAGGCTTGGTCCTGGGTGAAATCTGAGGTGAAATGTGATGCCCATGGGGCCCTTGTAGACCCCAGCAGGGAACTGGGGCCCCTGGCAGGCCAATGACTGTAACTCAGTCAGTTTTTGAGCTACGGCGCCAAAATTCGGCAGGCTTGGTCCCGGGTGAAATCTGAGGTGACTTGGGATGGCAATGGGGCCCCTGTGGACCCCGGCTGGGCACTGGATCCGCTGGCGAGCCAATGACCGTAACTCAGTCAGTTTTCGACCTAAGGCCACAAAATTTGGCAGGCTTCGTCCCAGGTGAAATCTGAGGTGACATGTGATGCTCATGGGGCCCCTGTCGAACCCAGCAGGGCACTTGGGCCCCTGGTGGAACAATGACCGTAACTCAGTCAGTTATTGATTTATGACCACAAAATTCGGCAGGCTTGGTCCTGGGTGCTATCTGAGGTGACATGTGATGCCTAAGGGGCCCCAAGGGCACTGGGGCTCCTGGAGGACCAATGACTGTAACTGTCAGTTTTCCACCTACGGACACAAAATTCCGCAGGCTTCATACCAAGTGAAATCTGAGGTGAAATGTGATGCCCATGGGGCCCCTGTGGAGCCCAGCAGGGCACTGGGGTCCCCAGCGGACCAATGACTGTAACTGTCAGTTTTCCACCTACGACCCCAAAATTCACCAGGCTTGTCCCGGGTGCAATCTCACATCACTTGTCATGCCCATGGGGCCTATGACGACCATGGCTGGGCACTGGGGCTTCTAACGGGGCCAATGACCGTAAGTCAGTCAGTTTTCAACCTACGGCCACGAAATTTGGCAGGCTTGGTCCCGGGTGCAATCTGAGGTAACATGTCATACCCTGAGGTGACTACCATGACTACAGTCGGATTTCGACCTACATACTCGGTCCCTGATGCACGTCGCCGGGGGCACGCAACGTCGCAACACACTCGCAGTTTCTGCAGGAACTGCACTTTCTAGTTATTAGTGTGT
>JAJAGP010007595.1:0-12520 GCA_025084515.1 Ancistrus triradiatus
TTCTCTGGGCTCAGAGGCATCTAGGATGGACAATCACACAGAGGAAAGGTGTTCTGTCGTCAGTTTTTCAGATGTTTTTGGACACAGACTGTGGACTGTGATTGGGGACTGTGGTAGCCTAGTGGTTAAGGTACTGGACTCTTAATCAGAAGGTCCAGGGTTCAAATCCCACCTCTGGCAAGCTGCCACTGTTGGGTCCTTGAGCAAGGCCCTTAACCTACAATTGCTTGGATTGTAAGACTGCATAAATTGTAAATCGCTCTGGACAAGGGCGTCTGCTAAATGCTGTAAATGTAAATGAAAAAGACGAAAAGGACCATCCAGACTGTTATCATCAACAAGTCCAAAAGCTGTTGTCTATCATGGTTTAAGGTATCAATGCCCTTGGCAAAGGTCATTTAGACTTCTGCATCAATGCAGAAAAGTACATTGAGATTTTAGAGCAACACATGCTGCCTTCAAGACGATATCCTTTCCGCATTTTTCAACACGACAATGCAAAACCGCATGCTGCACACATTACAAAATCATGGCTGCGGAAGTAGAGGGCACGGGTACTGTAGATACTGTAAAAGATACTGTTGACCTGCAGTCCTGACCTGTCTCAAATAGACAATGTGTGAAGAACTTTGAATTGAAAAATGCCACGAGGACGACTCCTTAATCTTAAGAATTGTTTACAGGGAGAATAAGATAAAATAACACTTGAAACCCTTCATCACTTGGTACAAAGTGGTAAAACTATTTTTGGAATGTGTTGCAGGCCTGAAATGCAAGAATAAATGTATATTAACAAATGAAATGATGTTAACCAGACAAAACATGAAATATCTTGGGTTCAGACTGTCTGCAATGAAATAAAAAGTAAATATAAGAGACACTACTTTTTTATATTTGGGTTTTCCCATACTGTCCCAGATTTTTCTAATTTGTGGTTGTAGATTTTGTTTTTTTCAGTTCTGCTAATGGAATGTATGCAGATGGAAACGTGCATTGTGTAATTAGCTGGAGACAAGCTGGAGACATATTTGGGTGAGTAAGCATGTAAACATCTTTAAAGGTATTTTTATTGTTTCCTAATCATTTTAATGAACATGGACTTCATAAAGTACCAGATTTTACATAACATCTGTCTTCCTCTGCTATTTTCTGAGTCAGGGATGGATCTTCTTGCATGTCAGTGATCCAAGGCGTATGACCAAATCTACACAAAAGGTTCAGTGACTACAGAGTCAAGCTCTTGACTAACCGTGTGACCTAAATCCCATTAAAAACATGGGATGAGCCATAGGAGAGGATCTGGGACCATAAAATATCTGGAGACATTCTATATTTATTGTCTTGGGTTCCTTGCTCTGTGTTCTCCAGTCATCAATGATCACAAAAGAAGAATCAGGCAATTAATCAAAGGGGGGTCAAGAAGTAATGTTAATGTCTTCTTGCCCTTTTAGTGATTGGGCAATTTGAGTAACTTAGTAGGTGATTAAAAATGAACGGTACAAATCTGTAAAGTACAGCTAAGACTCTACCCTTGGATGAGATGTATAATTATATCTGTAGATGTTTTTAAGTATACATTTGCATACCCTCTAGTCTATACCATAATTCAAACAGATGACAGCCGAGACCAGCCTTTTCAACAATTCAGTCTATAAAAACAGGACATATAATAAAATGTAGTAAATCAAGTCTGCAGTATTAAGGGTCCTCCAGCCTGTCTTTAAAATACACTAATTGACAAAAAAATAAAGCACCCAGATAGAAATGTCAGATGGCTGCAAAACTCTGCATGGAGTTACTTCGCAGGCAGATATGTCAATGATTACAGGTGTGGCCTGATTAGACACTGGGTCTTGCCACTAGAGCGGGTAAAAGTGCTTTCCTCCGCTGCCATATAGAAAAAGGCTCTCAGAGGCTACTTTTGGTTAATGTACCGTATTTTTCGGGCTATAAGGCGCGATATCAATGATCGACTTCTAACGGATCTATTTTCATACATAAAGCGCACCGGGTTATAAGGCGCATGAAATGAAACGAAACTCTTAAGTTCCGTCGGAAACTCAGTTTAGTCTTCTTTACCTGGCGCAGGGCGTCTTCTTGCTTCCTCCACTTCCGTACCATTGATTCGTTAATGCTGAATTCTCTTGCAGCTGCTCTATGTCCATGTTGTACTGCGTGACCGATAGCGTTGAGCTTCGAAAATGAATGAATGAATGCACGTACCCTAATGCTGAAGCACATACCGTATTACTCCGCGATGCTGCGCACTACGGTGGCCGTGAGCTTTGTAACTTACCAAGGCCGTGCTAAAACATTTTGACAGATTTATGAGCGCCGTGTACCATCTACAATCGGTTCTAGGTCAGAAAGCACAACCAGAATTAATTCATACATTAGACGCACCACATTTTAAGGCGCACTGTTGATTTTTGAGAAAGTTAAAGGATTTTAAGTGCGCCTTATGGTCCGAAAAATACGGTACCTCTTTGTGAGAGATCGTTGACTGCTAGACAGGCCTCTATGACACATTTGCCCACAACTGGGCCTGTAGATCCTCAACATTCATATTTTGCTGAAGATGGTGTCCCAGCTGGTCCCATAAATGCTAAATTGCAAATAAATCTGCTGGAGACATTCCTGGGAAATCCTTGCTGTGTGTGGGCGAACTTTATCCTGCTTAAAATTTCCAATTGGAAGCCCTGCCATAAGAGGCAGTACAAATCACTGATCTGTTAGTGTCCCTCGTATCACTACTAGGGGTGAACAACTGTCGTATGCAATGGCTCCTCAGATCATCACACCACCAAGTTGGGGCAGTGTGTCGCTCCACAACAAAGGCAGGATTGCCTTTCACCACGAGGCCTCCATACTCGAACCCGACCCCAAACAGAACCTGCATTTGTTGCTAAAGACAAAATGGACCCAGTCCATAGCAGTCTGGTTCCTTGTTCACAACATAACTGCAAACAAAGGCGATGGTGGCTGATTGTCAATGGCAGGACACTTAATGGGCGCTGTGACAACAAATTTCCTTCTGCTAAGTGCTTGGAAATGGTCCGGGCAGAGACAGTGGTGTGTAGCGGGGGATGCAATTTTACCCCCTCTAGTGGCAAGACCCAGTGTCTAATCAGATCACACCTGTAATCATTTACATATCTGCCTGACACATAAATGCATGCAGAGTTTTGCAGCAATCCACCATTTCTATCTGGGTGCTTTATGTTTTTTTCCAATGAGTGTATTTCCATATTTGTTATACCCTTACTGCAATTATTCATTTTGTCACCCATGCTGCTGGCCTAGGCTGCTATGAAGTACACTAATTTCATTAATGGTGAAGGGGTTCAGGCAGTCCTTTAAACTTTGCCTCCTGATCCATTTTTAATGGGTAAGGACAGCCTGTGAAAATGTCACTGACCCTTCAGGATGACGGGCCTCATGGAGGGTTAATTACATGAAGAACTGGGGAACTGACCTTGTGACCAGTTATCTGTGCCTCAGTGAATTTCTTAAGCCATTTACAACATTAGGTCATATGACTGCATCCTTCCTTTTCCTTGAAATTTCCCAGCCTTGCTCTTCACTACCCTGACCACCAAGTCAGGTGTGAATGAAGATCACCAGCCATCTATAACCTTTTAGCAACTCGAAGAGACATGATCCAGACCTTGAACTCTACCTGTGTGGACTTTGCATGTCCTCCCTGTGTCTGTGTGGGTTTACTCCAGGTACTCTGGTTTCCTCTCACATTCCAAAGACATGCAGGAGGTTAATTGATCTTTCTAAACTGGCGCAGTATGTATGTGTCTGACTAGTATTGATGAAACCTTGCTCCTGTTGTGAGTAGCAACTGATGCTGATGTGATATTAAATAACCAAATAATTCCAATAATAATAATAATACTTAATTGTTACCATTCCTTCACTCACTCTTTTTCTTATCTGCTTAATTCTGAACAGGCTCGTGGGAAAGCCGGTGCCTAGCTGGTAGCATAGGGCACAAGGCAGGAACAACCCTAGACAGGGTATCCAGGGCAACCCATCATAGGGCACATACACTCATACACACACTCACACACTGGGGCCACTTTAGCATAACCAATTAACCTAATGCATGTCTTTGGATTGTGGGAGGAAAGCAGGACACCCAGAGAAAACCCACACTGTCACAGGACCGCTCCAACTGGGATCTAACCCAGCACCATCTCGCTGTGAGGTGACTGTACCTGCCACTGCCTAATTGTTACTACTATGACAGTGAAATAAAATAGTGATTTATATGTTTCAACTGGCACCAATTATTTAAACCCTAACTGTTGTGAAACAACCATGTCAGATGTAGGAAGATGTATCCTGTGGTGTTGGAAAAGATGTTACTCTGTAAGGTCAAATTACTGACCTGCATCAACATTTACAGCATTTAGCAGATGCCCTTATCCAGAGCGACTTACTATTGATACAGTCTTACAATCCAAACAATTGTGGGTTAAGGGCCTTGCTCAAGGACCCAACAGTGGCAGCTTGGCAGAGGTGGGATTTGAACCCTGGACCTTCTGGTCCATGGTCCAGTACCTTAACTACTAGGCTACCACAGTCCCGCATCAAGCAAAGAAAACAACTAAGGAGATTGCTGAAATGACTGAACTTGCGTTATGAACTGTGTAACCTGGTTGAACCATCAAGTTCGCAGAAGAATACAAATCTTGAATGACCGTAATCGAGGATCATTTAAACACTTGGTGAAGTTGAAGACTAAAAAATCGACTAGAAAACTAATTTAATAGTACGGGAGAGTGGGGACAGTTGCAACACTTTCCTTCAGATTCTCAGGGACTGCTTGTATTAGAAAGACAAAATGTTAATACAGTAACAAATGTACATATGACTATGTAGTTACAGTTTACACTTGAAATGATGTAGTTAAATGTTGCAACGCACCCCATAACAGGAGACAATAACGCACAATGCACCTGTTATGTCGCGAAGGATACATCAGATGGAAGGAAAAGAAGGCCGCATTTGTCGGCCGCATAAGAAGGAGCCTTCAAAATGGGACAGCCTAGGCGCGCCACTATTATGCAATCTGTCTTCAAATGCAATCCGAAGGATGCAGCCCCTGAAATGGGATTCAGCTAATAGCTTTGACACATGCAAGCTATGCCGGTTGGAAGCTAAAAACACACAGATTAAAATGATATAACAACACAATGCTTCAAGTAAACAGTGTGGATGGTATAGCAAAAACTCTGATCATTAAAAAAAACTACTTTTTCATCATGAAAAGTAGTTTTAGCATAAGGAATAGTCATATGTGGTTGTTTTCCTCCAGGAATGAAGAGGGACTAACTGAGTATGTGCTGTATGAATCTCAGCACTGTAGCTCATTCCTAACTGGTGGAATAAGCAATATTGCACCTGCCCCTTGTTGCAACCGTCCCCATTCTCCCCTAAAGGAGCATTTCCACACGGGCAAAGCTATGTGAACTCACAGGATTGTCCTAAACGCTCGTGTGGTTATAAGAGGGGGAAAAAAACAGTTACTGAGGCTAATTGGTTAAAAAATGCTTTCGTTTGTTAGGGAGCACAAAGATTGGATTTAAACATTTATAGCCGTTGATAGCAGATACTTTTGCCGTGGTTCGGGCAAAATAATAGCCTGACCTTGGATATTAGAGAACGACAAGAACAGTGCATAAAATATATTTATAAACGCAGGACCTGATTGGTGCGAAAATTTGAATGACTTAAATCCATCCCTTCATCTGACTGCCTTTGCTCTAAACTCTCTAAAGCTGTCCAGGTACCGCGTCCCGTTCGGAATGGAGGAGCTTGGCCAAGGAAACTCAGGTTTATCTAAGGAAAGACATAGGAAGGAGAGTCCGAAGTTAGGGTCATGTGGAGCCGTGTTTATCATGCTGAAGTCTGCTCTTGGTGCAGGACTGCTCAACTTCCCCTGGGCTTTCTCCCACGCCGGGGGAATCCACGCTGCAGTCGCCGTGGAACTGGTTAGTACTAATACTCACAAAATATGAGCACCAGTTTAAAATCAGTAACAACTTGAGCATATAGATAATATCCACAATAAGTGACAGAAGACAATGTAAACATCTGCTACAACTAATTCCATGAAATATTGTAACATTAGGCTATTTGGTAGTCATTTCTTTCGGAGTTCAGTCTAACTACTGTGGAGCATAACATGCACTAACTGATCACTTTATGTAGACCTCCATGTGTCGTCAATTTGATCAGTTTCGATTACCACAGATACACTTTGTTGTCCTACAGTTACAGACTGTAGTCCATCTGTTTCTCTACATACGTAGCCCCCTTTATTCTGTTCTCTAATGGTCAGGACCACTATAGATCAGGTACTACTGCAGTGACGCTAAATATGTTGGTGGTGTGTTAATGTGTTTTGTCCTGGTATGAGTGGATCAGGCAAAACAGTTTTAAACACTGTGTTAACTCACTTTTCACTCTATTAGACACATTTATTATATTGCTCCACCTTGTAGATGTAAAGTCAGAGACAGTAGCTCATCTGTTGCTGCACAGTTTGTGTTAGTCGTCTTCTAATCCTTCATCAGTGCTCGTCACTGGACATTTTTGGTTGGTAGATGATTTTCAGCTCAGCAGTGACACTGAGGTGTTTACAAACTCCAGCAGTCTCTGTTCCACTCATACCAGCACAACACACTCTAACACACCCACCACTATGACATCATGGCAGATGCAGGGAAACAGATGGACTACAGTTTGTGACTGCAGCTA
Organism: Ancistrus triradiatus; assembly: GCA_025084515.1. NCBI lineage: Eukaryota > Metazoa > Chordata > Actinopteri > Siluriformes > Loricariidae > Ancistrus > Ancistrus triradiatus. The sequence continues at coordinate 6,775 of JAJAGP010007595.1, forward strand.
TATGGGAAGTGGAACTTATAAAATAGGCAATGTGTGTGGGAGGTGTACCTAATCAGTGAGAGTATGTAAAACATGTTTTATCTTCTGAAAAGTTTCTTTTTTTGAATCAAAACTGTTCAACTCCCTTACCGTTCAAATTTGCAATTCAAAATTCACTTAATGCAGATTTACTTTATTTTCAAAACAGTACCAAACATGTGCAAGATGTCATTGTAAATATTATTATTGTTTGTGTCTGATTATAATGTTTCCTGCTACCTGATATTAGGGGCTGCCAGAATGGGATCTTTTCAGACTATTAAAATTATTATCTGTTTAGAGAAACAACTTAGTTGTAAGAAAATGTAAAATTAGGTAGGTACAGTGATGCTTAGAATTTTGTGAAACCTTTAGAATTTTCTATTTTTCTGCATAAATATGAGCTAAACGTAGATAAAGAGAATCCATTTGAACCCAAATCAGAAAACGAACGAACAAACAAACAAAAACACAGTTTCTTACATTTACTTTGCATTGTCCTCAAAGAAACATTGGAAGGGATTTGAGCTGTGATAGCAGCCTACAAACTGTTACAGCAAAAATGTCCACAAATTTAAAAATGTCAAATTGGATTTTATATTGATGCATTGATTCCGGCCAGTTTCAGTCTTGATACTGAACATGACTATGAAGTTGATGCCCTCTAATATCAGCTGCTTCAAAAGAATAACTCTGTGGCTTCCTACAGCATCTTCAGGTTTCCAAGAACAGGTCTCATGAACTAATGCCTTCATGATGGTGTTTTAAACCCAATATAAATGAAAATTGCAGATAATGTTGAAGCAGTGAAAGTGGGAAAAGTACATGTATCCACTATAAGAATAAAACTCAACAGAAATGTACTTAATGACTAAATAAATAAATAAAACCTTGTCAAAAATTGCTACGTGTCTCCAGTACACAAAAGACTGCCTCATTGTTTCATAATGCTTCTTGGACAAATGTTTTCTGGACAAAACAGATAAAAGATAACATTTTTGGCAAAGTGCACAGATTTATGTTTAGAGGTATAAATGCACTGTGAATGTGTAACAAATCATTAAAAACATTCAGTTGTATGACAGTATGTGCTGGAACATATAAATATGATGCTTTCATGAAAATCATGTCCCTTTAATATCCATGCAGATATCTCTCATATTCCTTGTCAGTGGACTGCTGATCCTGGGGTACTCATCATCCATCAGTGGCCAGAGCACATACCAAGCTGTGGTGGGGCATATATGTGGACCTATTATAGGAAAACTGTGTGAGATCTGCTTCATCTTCAACCTTTTCCTCATCTCTGTGGCCTTTTTGGTTATAATGGCAGATCAAATTCTGAAACGTAAATAACATTCATGTGCTATATTTTACTGGTGTTCCATCCAAGAGGACTTAATGTTATTAACCAATATTTATCCTGCAAATTATCGTATGTTACAGGTTTAAACATCTATTATAAAGATCTATAATATGTTGTAACTTGCTATGCATGTGACATTTGTTTACTTGCAGTTGGCCGACTTTTCAGCTTACGAGATATCAGTGATGATAATTTGGGTCATCCAACTTATCATGCATGTTAAATATTGCAATAGATAAGTGGTGTGATCTATGTGATACACATATATATGCAATATTCTCAACAGAATACAACTAAGATTTGAGTTTACCTACAGTGGTGCTTGAAAGTTTGTGAACCCTTTAGATTTTTTTATATTTCTGCAAAAATATGACCTAAAACATCATCAGATTTTCACACAAGTCCTAAAAGTAGATAAAGAGAACCCACTTACAAAAATTAGAAAAAAATATTATACTTTGTCATTTATTTATTGAGGAAAATGGTCCAATATTACATATTAGTGAGTGGCAAAAGTATGTGAACCTCTAGGATTAGCAGTGAATTTGAAGGTGAAATTAGAGTCAGGTGGTTTCTATCAAGCTGGAAAAGGTTACAAAACCATCTCTAAAGAGTTTGGACTCCACCAATCCACAGTCAGACAGATTGTGGTAACAATGAGGAATTCAAACCATTGTGACCCTCCCCAGAGTGGGTTCGATCAACAAAGAATCACTCCAAGATCAGGCGTGTAATAGTTTGGCGAGGTCACAAAGGACCCCAGGGTAAACTTCTAAGCACTAAGGCATCTCTCACATTGGCTCATTGTTAATTTTCATGAGTTTAACCATCAGAAGAACATGAACAACAATGGTGTTGCAGGCAGGGTTGCAAGGAAAAGCCACTGCTCTCCAAAAAGAACCTTGCTACCCATCTGCAGTTTGCAAAGATCACGTGACAAGCCAGAAAGCTATTTGGAAGAATGTTTTTGTGGTGGATGAGACCAAAATAGAACTTTTGGGTTTAAAAGAAAAGCGGTTTATGTTTTTGAGAAAGGCACACGGCAATTCCCAGCATACTACCCTTAATCCCCTCTTATTAAACATGGTGGTGGTATATCATTGTTTGGGCCTGTTTTGCCTTGCATCTGGCCATACGATCATTCCATCATTGATGGAACAAATGAATTCCTGATTAGATCAGAGAATTCTACAGGAAAATTTCACGGACATCTGTCCATTAACTGACTCTTCACAGACGGTGGGTCAGCAGCAAGAAAATATAGAAAATTCAAGAACGAAAAGTTCAGACCAAAATTAAAAAACAGAGATACTTCACATGATTTCTCTCTATAAGTTATTGGAATTTGTCCCGTACTAAACTTTGTAAGACTTCTTAATGTTCTTTGTTTGTTCATGTCCATGTGCCAGTGAGTATTTCCGTATATGGGACTCCCAGGCTCATCTGAGAAAGAATCCCCTCATTACTGGTATACAGACAAAGGTTTATACTCTGCCTGCTTGTCTCTTTGTCATCCTTCCCCTCTCAGTTCCTAAAGAGATTGGGGTACAGAAGTACATGAGGTAAGAATAATTTTCATAGTCGCTATGGGGGCAGTTTCAGGCTGGAGGGATTTGTGACAATGTGACAAAGGAGTTCTACTCACTGCATACCATTACTTTAAGTGTGGAATACATTTCACATTTAATAATCAGTGCATGCAGGAAAGAAATGGAATATAACCATGTGAATTGTTGTATCTCACTAAAAGCACTAGCGTTCTCCATTGCTTTATTTTCATGTCATTAGTAAACAAAGCGTATCATCACTACTACTTGCAGTGGGGATGGTGAACCATGGCTCCACAGATTCTCGGTTTGATCCCAACCTTGGTCTCTGCCTGTGTGGAGTTTGCATGTCCACGTGGGTTTCTACCTACAATCCAAAGCCATGCGTTAGGTTAATTGGTTGCTCTAAATTGTGAATGTGTTTTACTAGGGTGATGTAACCTTGCTTATGTCGGGAATAGTCTTTGATGCTGATGTGACATTAAATAACCAAATAAGCGAACAAACTACCATTGCAGTGAGTAAAGTTGTCTCTGATGCCATAACCAATAATAGTTATTACCAGCATTTCTCACAATGACATTTAAAGTGGAGCTTAAAGTTTGTGCAGACTTGTGCATATTTCTGCATAAGTATGACCTGAAACAACATCAGATCGTCTCCAAAATATATAACCAAAAGCAGATAAACCAATTAAACAAATGAGACAAATTACTATACAGTATGTGGTCATTATTTATTGTGGAAAATGGTCCAATATTACATGTGAGTGGCAAAAGTATGTAAACCTCTTGAATTATGAGAATGTTAATATTCATGAGTCAACCATCAAGGGAACAACAATGATGTACATGGTAGAGTTCATATGAAGAAACCCACCAAATTCTGGAGGTGAACCTGTTATATATGGAAGAATGGGCTAAACTGCTTCCAAATTAATGTACAAAACTGATCAACAGTTGCTGGAAACATTTATTTACAGTTATTGCCACAACAGATACTGAAAGCAAAGTTTCACATACTTTTGCCAGTCCCATTTATGTAATAATGTCTCATTTTCCTCAATAAATAAATCCAAGCATAATATTTGGTCTCATTTGTTTACTTAATAAGCTATATATTATCACAGCATGACAATACTGAGATCTAGCATTTGGTACACTTAGTACAAAAGGTACATGTGTATGTGTGCAAATCTAAGAATTCAAAGTTGAAACATGATTTTTGCTTTGTGTCACACTGTCTGTAGTGCGCTAGGCACTCTAGCTGCTGCATATTTGAGTGTAGCCATCATTGTGAGATATTATACAAGACCAGTTCCTGAGGGCTACTTGTCACCGTTATACAGCAGTGGGTGAGTGTTTGACCTCATTTCTCCATTAATCAGACTGAGCAAGGATTATTTACAACAGGATTATAGATTCTTGACTTGATTATGTACAGCTAAATGACCCTGTCTACTTTCATTTCCTTACCTTTTGTCACAACCTTTAAATAGATTATTTTAAATAAGTTTGATCTAGCTTTTTTCTTGATGCATTTCAATGTTATAGCCTTCAACATAAGAGAAAATGACCTAAAATTATGATCACTTATTAAACTTCAATTAGTAGAATACCTGGTTTGGATAAGTGATCAGCTTCATTATAGTAACCCTTATAAAGTTGCTCAGGTTAAACCAATCACCTTCCAGGTCATTCACCAGCCTAATTTGCAGCCACCTGACATCAGTTATTGGGTGACTATGTCAGGATTAGGGAAGCTGCAGTCAGTCTGTGAATGTGACAACAATCTTACACACTTTACACAAAGCTTGCCTGTATGGCAGGGTAGCAAGATAGAAGTCTCCTCTGAAAAGTCTTGGGGAAAACCTGCGGTCCTTTGTTGGACAGCTGAATGAAGTCAGGGGTTTTGTCAAATTCCAACTGAAAACAACAGTACTTTACTGTTGACCATGAAATTTGAAAGAGCTTGAACAGGGGGCAAATATTTTCGATTTACAAACTTGGTAGAGACATGCTTTGTCCAAACAGACGGCTGTAATTAAAGCAAAAGCTAGATGTACGAAGTATGAAATCAGGGAGCTGATCACTTCTCCAGCCCTGTTATTCTAGTTTTAATTTTTTTTACAATTTTTTAGAACTGTTGCCTGTTTCTCATTACTTGAATGTTGTTAGGCAAGCTGTATAAGCAAATATGATTTTTAGTGGGTTTTGGTTTCTGGATGTAATACAAAAAATATTATTTTAAAGGGCATGATGTTCTATAGTAACTATATATTTATTAGACCATGCAGCGTCCATGTGACAATTATCTATATGAAACAATTTTCAATCACTGAGTACTGAGTAGAAACCATGGCAGATTAGCAAGCTTTAGTTCCTTGTTATATTCATTTTGCGTACTACATCCTGAATAAAAGTCAGCAGAGCGAGATTCGAAAGTTTAAATCTCAGTAAAGTTCAAATGATCTCTTAAAGGACACATTTGCCATGTTGAAACATGTCCTATGTGTTTTAAGAAGCCACTGTTGTTGTGTAGATGTTGTGCTTATATTGGTGTCTGATGTTTTTTTTTCGTAGGACATTATCCTGGACTTCCATGTTCAGCGTTGTTCCCACGATCTGCTTTGGATTCCAGGTAAGTTTTTTATCACAAACTGTTATGACTTCATTGTGATGGACTGAGACTAACAATTTCTGTATTGCCATTTCACCTATGTATTGATTTTCTTTGTGTGTGTGAGTTTAGACCTCATTATTAGATGAGTTTGAATAGAAAGTCAATGTGTAAAGGCTCATGCATTGTTGGTGCT
>JAJAGP010007596.1:0-12519 GCA_025084515.1 Ancistrus triradiatus
TAAAAGAGGTGTGGCCTCTGTACCTGCCGCCCTTGAGTCAATCCCAGTAAAGAGGTGGGGCCACTATACCTGTCAGTTAAAGAGGTGTGTCCTCTATACTTGTTAGTAAAAGAGGTGTGGCTTCTATACCTGTCAGTTAAAGAGGTGTGGCCTATATATCTGTCAGTTAAAGAGGTGTGGCATTCTTTACCAGTCAATAAAAGAGGTGTGGCCTCTGTACTTGTCAGTAAAAGAGGTGTGGCCTTTATACCTGTCAGTAAAAGAGGTGTGGCCTCTGTACCTGTCAGCCCATGAGTCAATCCCAGTAAAGAGGTGGGGCCACTATACCTGTAAATTAAAGTGGTGTGGCCTCTATACTTGTCAGTAAAAGAGGTGTGGCTTTTATACCAGTCAGTAACAGAGGTGTGGCCTCTATACCTGATGGTAAAAGAGGTGTGGCCTCTATACCTGTCAGTAAAAGAGGTGTGGCTTCTATACCAGTCAGTAAAAGAGGTGTGGCTTCTGTACCTGTCAGTAAAAGAGGTATGACCTCTGTACTTGTCAGTAAAAGAGGTGTGGCCTCTGTACCTGACAGTTAAAGAGGTGTGGCCTTTATACCTGTCAGTTAAAGAGGTGTGGCTTCTATACCAGTCAGTAAAAGAGGTGTGGCTTCTATACCTGCCAGTTAAAGAGGTGTGGCATCCTTTACCAGTCAATAAAAGAGGTTTGGAATCTATACCTGTTAGTTAAAGAGGTGTGACCTCTGCACTTGTCAGTAAAAGAGGTGTGGCCTCTGTACCTGACAGTAAAAGAGGTGTGGCCTTTATACCAGCAAGTAAAAGAGGTGTGGCTTCAATACCTGTCAGTTAAAGAGGTGTGGCCTCTATACTTGTCAGTAAAAGAAGTGTGGCTTCTATACCAGTCAGTGAAAGAGGTGTGGCTTCTATACCAGTCAGTAAAAGAGGTGTGGCCTCTGTACCTTCAAAGCTGACTTTTTGGACTGTACTAGAAATTATCGATTGCTTCAGATGCATTTTTTACATGCCGCATCGCAATTGTGGACGGTACGAAAAGAGCTTAATCCTCTAACATAATATATCTGGGCTCAATACTTTTGAAGCATCTGAGTAAAGTTTTTAGTGCCGCGGTTTGGATTTGGAGACTCGAGCAGCTTCCACAATGGAGGTCGAATTTAGTCACCACAGTGAGCTTTTTGTCTGGCTAAACAATAAAAGCTGGTAACATTAAACCCTTTAGGACCGCCTTTAAAGAGAGAAAAAAACATGCAGGACAAGAGTCTCATTTTCTCTCTCACTCACACACACACACACACACACACACACACACACACACACACACACACACACACCAAGACAAACTGTCCTTATTGTAGGAGTCGTAGCTGTTACAGGATCTCTGACACTATTAGTTGCTGTCTACCAGACGTCCAGGCGTTCCCATTACACACACTCCTCCTGTTCCTCACCTCTTTGGCGCTTCTGATCTTTTCGAGGAAGGTAAGCAGCTCCATGGTTTCAGCGTACAGAGCGCGACACACGGCCTGGTAGTGATCCGGGGCATCAGCTGGGCCTGGGAGATGCGCCGTGCACAGCTGCGGCGGAAAAAGAAAAAGGAAAACATGCTCGCCATCACTAGGCCTGTGCAACATCTGGCCGTGACCGACGGACCACTCGTACGTAATTAAAAGGAACCGCTGTGAGCTCAGACTTCATCCTCAGAGCCTCACTTTTCCTAGGCACGTTTGTGATGAAGATGACTAAACCCTGCGCATGTATTATGTACAGGGACAGGAGGCAGTGTGAGTCATGCTCTGTGGGAAACTGGCTGCGAAACAGCGAGCCTGTGAATTTCTCACTCTCTCAGCAGAACTGCACTAACGCGTCGCACTTCCATGCACAGGCCCCGATAGCTCATCTCAGGATGACACACCACACAGATCTGGCTACCTTAAGGACGTCTCGGTAGCAGCGGATCCCGCTGGCCTGGCTGAGCTCTTCCTCCTCCTCGTCCTCGGTGGCCTCGTAGCCTTCGTCAGGGCAGGAGTCGGAGCTGGGCTCGATGGCGTTGGTCATGAGGCCTATCAGCTGCTCCAGTGGAGGGCTGAGCTCTCGCTCCTCGCTCTCCTTCAGCCCGTAGTCCAGAGCCTTGTAGATCATGATGCCCAGAGACTCGATCGCCTGCTTCACGCAAACACACAGAGCATAATCGTACGAGTTTCAACCCTGGATGTTTGCAGTAACGCTTTAGACAACACACAGTCTATAAAAGTATATATACATATATCATTCCTGGTGGTGCCTTCAGGCCAGGTCTGGAGTCATAATTGGGACTGCAAAAACGACCCATTCCGAGGATTCAAGGATGAACAGGCGGCCCATTCAAGTCCCATGAATGACTAAAAAATCCTCGTTGGGGCATCATGGCCTCCATAAAGCACCAGCGACCGGATTCATGAAAGTGTCTTAAGAAAGAGAATCAACTTCATTCTTAAGAAAAATCTCATGAAAAAGTGTTATTCTCCAAGTAACCTCTTCGGAATGATCTTATTTTTTAAAACTCTTTTCCTCAGAACAATTCCAAGAACCAGTGACATTCTGGGAAGCATGTGGAATGTTCTTAAATCTCTTCTTAACCTTACGATAGCCTCACACTTGTCTTAGGATATAACAAGGGAAGCATCGAAATTTAAAACTTTAAACAGTTTAGTCAATGGGACATACATTGCGATTAAGGATTTTTTCCTTTTTTCGAGATGTCTCTCATCATCACCTCTTTTCTTGTTTGCTAAAGTGCTTAGAGCGCTCGGTTTGATTTTTTTCCTCCGAGCAGGTTAAACAAAATCATGGAAATAATGGTAAATACAAATTCAAAATGTGCCTCATGCCAAATGCAACTGTTGAGAAAATCCTATGGAAATTTAGCAAGAACTGCATTTAAAAACATTCTTATGAACGTCTTAGTGTTTGTCTGAAGAACCTCCACAAGTTGTCTCTTAAGAAGGCTTTCATGAACCCGGCCTTTTTATGTAAAGCTGTCTGCCTCTGCTAAGCAGGTGCTGGTTGTCCAGACAAAAACAGTTTACTGAGAACAGAATCAGGTTTCTGACATGGCTGCTCCAATGTTCATTGAAACCTCCAGAACGATATGCAATGAAGAGTCTTTTTAACACGTTTCTATAATATTTATGGTCTCACTACATTAATCTGTGGCCACAAATCGACAGAAAATATCCACGCCTGTCTTCCATCACTCTCAGTCTCCTCGTTGGACGTCGTTCAGCATCACCATCAGCTTCACAAGCGCCAACGTTCTCACCATGGCAACCACGTCACAGCCTGATTCGGGTGAAACACTGGTGTGTTTTTTCTTTCCTTTTTTTTCTTTTCGACGGGGAGCGTCCCTTCTGCGTTCCATTCAGGGCTCTAACCACATCAACAGCAGTCTACGTTCAGGAATAAAGGAGGCACGCGATTACGCCTGTGCTTTGAAGTCATGAAGTCACAAAGATGTCATGTCATCGCTCCCTGAAATGGACTGAACGTTCTGTGTGCGCTCCAATCAAAGAGCCGTGGCAGGTAAAGGTAAAGCACGACCCAAATGCTCATCTGCTCAGACCAGGAGAGGCGCCGGACCCTCTAACTCCCGCGACCCTGACCAGGACAAGCAGGGATTAAAATGTCCAAGATAATAGTACGCCTAATTAATATCCTGGCACGCTAATTAAACATTAGGGAATTCTTTAACTTTGTAACAGTGTTTTTCCGTAACATAACAGCTGCCGATGAAGGAAACTAGGTCAGCATCTCTGCAGAGGAACGTTCCGGGCTGCACACTCACACGCTCAAACTCACCAAATGTAAATAGGTGAGTTTATATAGTATAGGTAAGACATTTTCAGATATCGAGAGCTTCCTTTTATTACATTCTACAGAGAAGACCTTATCAGGTTCCTATATATTCACCCCTAAATTCAAAGAAGTTAGAGGGCTTTCTTATTGGTCCTTTGGCGCCCATTATCTGCAGATTGGCCTTTTTCACCTTTCTCTCACTGCTGTTTCATCTACCACCATAATGCTACTACACTGCTCGAAAAAATAAAGAGAACACTTAAACAACACAATATAACTCCAAGTAAATCAAACTTCTGTGAAATCAAACTGTCCACTTAGGAAGCAGCACTGATTGACAATCAGTTTCACATGCTGTTGTGCAAATGGAATAGACAACAGGTGGAAATTATTGGCAATTAGCAAGACACACTCAATAAAGGAGCGGTTCTGCAGGTGGGGACCACAGGACCACTCTCAGTACCTATGCTTTCTGGCTGATGTTCTGGTCACTTTTGAATGTTGGTGGTGCTTTCACACTCGTGGTAGCAATGAGACGGACTCTACAACCCACACACGGAGTGGCTCAGGTAGTGCAAGCTCATCCATATGGCACATCAGCGAGAGCTGTGGTGCAAGAAGGTTTTGATGTGTCTGTCTCAGCGTAGTATGTGCCAGAGGCTGGAGGCGCTACACAAGGAGACAGGCCAGTACACCAGGAGATGTGGAGGAGGCCCGTCGTAGGAGGGCAACAACGCCAGCAGCAGGGCTACAGTTTTTTGCTACCTCCGCCTTTGTGCAAGGAGGAACAGGGAGGAGGCACTGCCAGAGCCCTGCAAAATGAACTCCAGCAGGCCACAGGATGTGCACGTGTCTCGCACAAAAAACGATTTTTTTTTAGAAAACGACTCCTATGAGGATGGTATGAGGGCCCGACGTCTCCACAGATGGGGGTTGTGCTCCACAGCCCACACCGGGCAGGACGCTTGGCATTTGCCAGAGAAACACCAGGATTGGGCAAATTCGCCCGGGCAAGGCCACACAACAATACTGAGCATCATTTGGCTTGTTTTTTTAAGGACATTAACAATCAAAGCTGGATCAGCTGTAGTGTGTTTTTCCACTTTAATTTTGTGTGTGACTCCAAATCCATGCCTGCATTGGTTAATAAATTTTATTTCCCCATTGATGGTTTGGTGGTGTGATTTGGTTGTCAGCACTTTCAACTTTGTGCAGAACAAAGTATTCAATGAGAATATTTCATTCATTCAAATCTAGGATGTGTTATTTGAGTGTTCCCTTTATTTTTTTGAGCATTGTATATAACATCAACAACCATTACCTCATAATGAACCATATGTAAGCAGCCATTTAGAACACTATCTACTTCCATTATTTATGACGAGCTGAGTTCAGAGATCGGGGTTTGCATCTATTTAATACTGCCAAAAAATTCAGGACTGCCCAAGACTGGCGTCAGGACTTATCTGGGGAAAAGCAGCTTAGACTGGGATCTGTGTGGAGTCTCAAGGATGGGCTTAGAGCACAATAGAATTGAGTATTTAGGTGTGTGTGTGTGTGTGTGTGTGTGTGTGTGTGTCCCACTGCCATCCCATCTGCCCAGCATCGCACTGCTACAGACATCCCACTGCTCAACCAATAAGAATAGAGCACCGACTGAGACACGTTACATTTACCCAAACTGATCTTATGTCAGTATGGGGATTTATGAATCAATAAGCACTTAATACACTTATATTAGTTGCACATTCTCATAATAAATTCACAAGCACCCCGACTGTGATCACTGGAAACCTCGCTGTGAATTAAAGGCCAAAAGCCGCCAGGAACCAAAATCCCGGGCTCTGTGCAGGTTTATGAATATCTCTTAACTGGTCTGTAAATGTCGCCAGCAGGAGACTTTTCAAGTCCCGCCATGGCACTTCCGCTCGAGAACTGCAATAGATTAGTAATGGTAAGAAGACCTGAGACCCTGATCAGGATGATCAGGGGTTAAAACAGGGCATTCTGCTTAGCTTTGGTTTAATATGTACATAACAGAACATATCATGATTCGCAGCACAAACGGTTACTCTGAACGCCATTCTGTTTATCCCCGAGTAATCTCAAGAACCCATAGGAATTTGCACTCACCGCAACCGCTGAAGATGCAGGGCGATCTTTACCTGCAGGACGAAAGAGCAAAGGTTAGGATTCACCTGCGTGTTATGAAACTACTGCCAAGAATAAAGTGAGTGAAGCCTGAGGTTAGTGCTTTTAGACCATTTGAAATGCAGGAGAAGCCTGGCTATGTTATGGGGCAAATTACTTTCTACCTAAATGAGCACTGCCACTGTGTGTTAGCAAGAGTGCAACAGTGCACGAGAGGGGGCCAAGCTTGCTGTCACAGGGGCGCTGGCCCTCCCCAGACCTGCCACAAGACTGCTGACTTAATTATATAATCGGTCTGATCTTCATCCAAGTCATAATACTAACTCTAGCTGAACTAATAACACACAAACAATTCCACCCCTGTAATACTGACTTTATTTTTTTAATTACTTACAAACAGCCTGCGTAAAACCAATCCCGTCTGGATAGGGTTCCAAACACACCCCACTCTTCCCAGAGTCACAGCACAATACATGATAAAAGTTTGAGCGCGTATCGATCGCAGACGCACTCATAATCATATCCCATGACGTGAGCCAAGTAAACAGAGTCACACCACGAAGTGTAAATACACACCCAGCCTATAAATAAAATGTGAAATGTAATTTTTAATATGTATTTCAGGGCTATCATTATATTGCTTAATAACACGATATCATAAAATATAACAACAGAAAAGTTAGTGAGAAGTCAAAACAGTGCAAATCGTGCACTTACAATGAATTAGGACATAAACATGAGTGCGGTATTAAACGCAGACCTGGCAACCTGGGGTCTGCACATTTGTGAATTCTCACATTGTAATATCAAGACTGGCTTTTATAAGACTGTATATATAACACATATAATAAAATATGACAAAGGACAAGTGACGTATTTAGACGTATTTAAGTTGAAATCAAATTAGGGTGTTAACATGAATCAATTGTACCTGGCCACCCTGGATTCTGTGTGTTTGCCAATTCACACATTTTAATATCAGGACTATATATATATATATATATCACTTAATAATACAATGGGTTGACACATAGGTACAGTATTATTTGAAACCTGGCAACCCTGGTTTCTGCATTTTGATGTCAGGAGTGTATGTACATAATTGTATTCATATCACTTAATAACACAATATAATACAACATGACAACAGCCAAATGATACAAAAGCGCATTTGATTATAAACAGAATTAGTACGTACACACGGGAGCAGTATTTAACGCAATCTGGCAACCCTGGATTCTGCGTGTTCGTGAATTCGCGGATTTTTGATATCAGGACTGTATTTATATCACTTAACAATGCAAACTCTTACAATATGACAAAAGACAAGTGAGGTAATAATTTGTTTGCAAACCCGCACAGGATGTAAACAAGACGAGTTCCCCAATCTGGCAACCCTGGTTTCTGCATGTTTAGAAATTTACGGATTTTGATATCAGGATTATTTTTATAGACGTGCATTTATGTCACGTAATATCGTACAATATGACAAGAGGCACGTGAGATAACAGTGCATTTGGGTTTGGACCGAATACAGACGTAAACATTCTCACATTCTGGTTCCCAATCTGGCAACCCTGGTTGGTGCGCGTTTGGGAATTCACGCATTTTGTTAACAGAACTATATTTATAGCATTTGTATGACACAAGATACTAAGAAAATAATAAAAGTAATACATTTTACTTATTGTATTGTGTGTCTTAAGGTGTATGTGAGAAATAGATGCATGGCTATCATACCCTTTTATTTATAGTTAAACCGCATAAATCCAATAAATACTCTAAACCGTGAGCATGTGAACACGTTAAAGCTATAACCAAACCGATTTCTTCAGGTGTGCGCTGATGTTCACGTTGTGTTTACCTGCAGATCGTGACCTGACAGACCCGTCCTTAGAAATCCTCACATCTGCAGGTCCCTTAATGACCGTGGCCTGATTCGAACCGGAGCTCAGGCGGTCAGATAAATCCCGGCAGCACTGGTAACACACAGCCCAAGCCTGTTCCTCGTTGATCGGGTGATCGTACAGGGTTAAAATCTCCTCCAGCGACAGATCATCTCCCTCTCCCTCCGCATCCTCCTTCTCCATGGCGGGATGCGCACCGTGAAGATCCATCAGCCTCTCGCACATCCTCCTCTCATTTCACCCGCCTGCCACACGGCCGCCGCCGTCCATCCTACCCGTCCGAAGAAAGAAGGCAGACGAACCAGCAGATTCCTGTGCGCAGTTACCTGTGCGCATCCGTGTGCGCTGTTACTAACCGACCTGCGCCTCCCTCCCGACGCAACAATGTGCACTGCGCATGCGCACAGCTCTTCGCGTTTCACGACACCACCCGATTATGGAATCCGAAAAGGGTCCAAAGAGCACAGGCTACAGGATATTCACCTGCATGATTTGCCTACATTAAAGATGGCATGCATAATTCACATTCTTTCTACATATCTTCAAGTTATAATTCACTTTGTGCAAAATTCCAGGTTCGAGTCCCAGCAGTGACTGATAGCCGATCACTGCAATGGACTGCCGTTCCATCCAGGACAACCCTATCCATGCACCCTGTGTTCTCTGGGATAGATGATGGACCCACTGGACCCCACCACAACCCTTAGCAAGGAAAAGCAGACTTAATATGTAAAAAATTAAATTGTGTATGTGAACGTATTTATAAATACCCATTTTGGACTCTGTAATCTGTCACTTCTCATGTATTCTGTATTCATTTCCAACTCTAAAGATTACAAGTGTGCAAGATGTTTTTGTCAAAGTAACCCAATAAACAAACTACAGGTGGCTCAGGCTTTGTATTTTACCATGTGGTTTGGAACATATTTGGAAATGTGTATCACTTCATACATATTTGAAGTGATGAATCACTTTATACATTTCAGGGAAGTGGTTAATAATTACACAGTGTTTATACAGCACGTATAAATATAACTCGTTTACATCTCTCTTTATTATGTACTAAATGACCTTTTCAATGTAATCCTCCCTGTCACGCCTTGCCATATAACGTGAGCGTTCGGAAGCGACTCGACTATCTGAATCGATTCATCAACGAGTCGAATCTTGTAGCTGAACGTTGATAACGTTGTGGAAGTCGAATATTTGACTGTTATTAGTCAACATGTATTTGATTTATTAAATGTATGTGTTTAATCAATTTCCAATATCATAAGTTATGGTTTAAATGATCCCTTGAACGAGGAGTATTTTGGTTGTCGAAGAAGTCAATTCGTGTTCTGAGTCACCGAAACGAAGCAAAAAGTTAGTAGGGTAAAGTAGATAGACCCGAAGCAGCTCTATTTGTTGTTTTTCTTACGATTTTGTTAAGAAACACTTACAAACCACGTTAAGCATTTTACGATCTTTTAAGACGACCTGCTGTGTTATGAACAGAAAGGCTTCGATAAAATACGGTTCAGTTGGCCGTTGGTGGCGCAGGCGCACTGCGTACCAGCGTCTGTTTGAAACTATGGCGGCGACTGAGAGCTTAGCAATAACAGAGCAGTGGATCCGAGAGAGGCTAAACCTACAACATAAATGTCTGGGTGAATACGTTTTTAATATTTCCTTCACGTATATGTCTTTACGTGGTACAAATAATGGCAAGATGTCGTTTTATAAAAAATATATTATGAAGTAACTACGCAACGTTAGCGAAGCTTAGGGTAGTATTCCTGCGATACGACGGTATGAATTCGATATTGCGATCTATTACCAAATTTCAGTTAATGCATACGTCTTAAAACGCATCGGGAACAATACAATTAGGTGCAAAAGCTCAAACAGCTTTCCAAATGACCCTTATTGTTTCTGTATAGTTTCACGATTTATTTGACTTGTTAATGGTTTCAGTATGACTATGGGCGCCCTTAACAGAATAGCATAGACTGAACCTTATAAGACTGTACCAGTTGTGAGTCACTCTGTATAAAGATGTCTGCTATATGCTTTAAATATTGCCATATCTCTCTAATATGGAGTTAATTTTCTCTTATTATTAAATCCCAGCGGATGTCAGGTCACTGCACCTCCCAGGAACGTATGAAACGGGAAAAATAAGCCGCTTGGGAATTTCTCTCAAAAACTTTGTCCGCTTAAAAACCTTGGACCTTTCTCACAACGCCCTCGTCTCTGTAGAGGTGAGTTGCGGTGAGCTAGAAATGATTCAACTCGCTGAGTTCCCTGTGACGTTGTTTCCCTGTTCTGTAGGGCATTCTGCATTTAAAGCTGCTCGAGACGCTGAATCTGTACTACAACAGAATCGCGTCTCTGCACGACGTCCTGGCTCTGCGGAGCCTTCAGAATTTGAAAGAGCTGGACCTGAGACTGAACCCTGTGGTGAAAAAAGATCCTTTCTACCGCCTGCACCTGGTCCACGCAATCTCCATGCTTCGTAAACTCGGTATGGCTATGCCATATATATCAGATATACTTTCATTGTAGCCTAGAAGCATCATGACAATTAGAACATGATGCAGAGGACGTAGACGGAGTTCTGAATGGCGTCTTGCTTAAATAAAAAAAATAAAGCTATAAAAAGTAGTATAGGAATAGTGCTATAGGAATTGATTCTTCTCTTGCCAGACGACTGTGCCGTGAGAGACCGAGAGAGAAAAGCCGCTCTGATGCACTTCTGTACGGATTCAGCGCTCGAGCCCGGGCCGAAATATCCACCTTCCAAAGAGGAGACGAAGAACAAGTGAGACTCCACTTGCACAGGATCAAAATCCTTATTAAAATGGAGCTTGATTTCCGTTGACTTAAAGATTGATTTCCGCTAATCTGTCAATTAATAAATGTTATTTTTGTGTATCTAACAGAGGCAGTGATCTCCGGATAGCCTCTGTGAACAGGATGATGATGTCGAAGCTCTCTTTTCGCGAAGGCAACGAGGAGACGGCTCTCAATCGCAAATCCGAACGGAACAGGAAGGCGGCGAAGCAAGGAGCCGAGTCTGAAGAGAAGATCAGACCAGAGTCCGACTGTTCTCCAGGTGCAGGGCCATGCCAGAGTTTGGGCAGCCCCATCAACATTTAAGAATGAGATTTAGTTTTGTGTTTTTATTTTTTAGAAAATCCATCTACGAGCATAGATTTAATTAATGGTTACGATTCCGGGTCCTCATCTCCACGGAATGGGGTGAGTCCCAATCTTCTCGTAATAGAACAAACTTCGTTGTTTGCAGATTGAAACGCACCCACGTTTAATACGTACGTCATGGTTTCTTATTTCTAGGAATTCAAATCCAGGCGAAGGAAATCTCGCAAAGCTGGTGAGTTTGATCCCTAAACTCTTTGTATCCCTGCCTCCACCAGAGGGCGACATTTCTCTTCCAGGTTTTGTTCCGATCGCATGGGAAAATCAAGTATTGAATACGAAGCCCATAACGTCAAATTAACGTACGCAAACTTTGAGAAATCGTGCAGCTTTTTGACTGATACTTCTGTCTCCATAGCAACTGCTTTATAGTTTAATTCTATGTCATTTTCCCCATAGAGTGATTAAAGTTTTGAAAAAAAAAGCCCACGATCAAACAGACGCAGAACCAAAAGTATTTGCTCCCACAGTGATTAGAACCCCTATCCAGACATTGGAAAGTATTTACAGTGATGTGAAAAAGTGTTTGCCCCCTTCCTGATTTGCTAATTATTTGCATGTTTGTCACACTTGTGTTTCGGATCATCAAACCAATTTAAATATTAGTCAAAGACAACACATCTAAACACAAAATGCAGTTTTTAAATGAAGGTGTTTATTATTAAGGGAGGAAAAAAATCCAAACCTACATGGCCCTGTGTGAAAAAGTGATTGCCCCCTAAACTGCAGCCAAGCGCTTGCGATAACTTCCGAGTCTTTTACAGCGTTGTGGAGGAATTTTGGCCACTCATCTTTGCAGAATTGTTGTCAATAAAGTGAACGTCTGGTGTGTTTTACTTCACTGTACCTAAATGCCGTTTAATATTTTTGTAATGACTAGAGACTCGTACCCAGAGCACTGCCGGACTCTCGAGTGATGATGTGCCTGCGGTCAGGTTTGCTGCTCCGTCTTTAATAATACCTGCAGAGAGTAATTTCACGCCTCATCCCAGCAACAGGAGCGTTCCCTCACGAGGTGTGTTTGAGGGCGTCCTATTATAATAGAGGTTTATATATTATTATTGAAATAATCACTTGTGGTATTTGGTGTTTCGGCCATGATTTTGACCCTCTTATGAGCTTACAGAAACGGAACAGCGAGTGGGTGGGGTTCGGCGCTATCCTGATAGGGTCCCAAACCCAGTGCTGCACCCACCCAGACCAAAACTGTCAGGATGGAGACCGACAGAGATGCTCAGATACACCAAAGGGAGGCGGCAAACCGAGCAAGGTGAACCCATATGTGGGATCGGCCTCAGATATTATATGTTGAGACGATGCTCTGTTGTAAAAAGTGCTATAGAATTAAAGCTGACCCCCTATATTGGTATGACATTAATTATTAAAAGCATGAATAGAAAAGCTTATGACTG
>JAJAGP010007597.1:0-12516 GCA_025084515.1 Ancistrus triradiatus
TTTTTCCAGGGAGGGGCTTTGAGAAAGTTTTGCTGCCCTGCTCACATAAGTTTTGTTAATATATTTCTGCATATTTCTGAAGTTAGAATGAGTTCATCATTCTCCAGCCTTTCAGTTCTATTCCACCAGATCTTTTCTTTAATATCCATGTTTTTAGAGGCAGCCTGTTGCTCATCCTATAAGCTTTTAATGAGCTGTTCTGCCTGGCAACCGAGCCTGATTTTAACGCAGAAATTAGAACAGATTAGAGATTTATTCCTGCAGAGGCTGCATGAGCTCCAAGACTCAGTCTGGCGGAGAGAATTGGGAATCACTGAATAAAAAATAATTCGTTATAAAAGAAAAAAGTGACTGCGTTTGTTTGAGCTGACCTTGTTGAAGAGACAGTTGAAGTCGACGTGAACACACTCTCCAGTTTGCGAATCAAACAGGATGTTCTCACCATGACGATCTCCCAGTCCAAGGATGTAACCCACCATGGACATGACGGCTGTCGAGCGGCAGTACGCAGACCTACTGTTATACCTGCAGTACAAAATAAAGAAGCTTGACGGACCTAATATGATCATATATATTTAGACAGGACAGGGCAATTATTGATCTGAAATAGTATTGCTGGTAGAACAGGTTTTATCTGCATATTAAAAATAACATGTATTTAAAAAACACACTACAAGTACTAGGTGCGTTCTTTTTAGCTACGACACTAATTACAGAGGTTAAGCCTTTTAAAAAATATTGAAAATCCAAATATTACAGTCTGAATGATAGCAGATAATGATGATGTTTTTATGGCTTTTGTAAAAGAAAAGGTAGGCGCTGTACCATGAGGTCGGGTCGGGAAACGTCCTGAGGAACCACTCATGAAACACAGGAGGATGCCGAGCACACAGGACGTCTTTGTGCAGCTTCAGCTTCTCCTGAAACGATGCAGTTTTGGGCAAAATCATCTTCCGCAGCTCCTTCCCCGTCAGATAAACCCCTGAGGAGAGCAGAATTTCCTTTTTTTAATCACTGATACAATGAAGGAAGAAAAGTGTGTGGTTTGGGACAAAATAACAAAGTGACTCTGAATCGGACAATATAATGCCGATATGCGTTTTATTTAAGTTATTATTATCACCTAAGCCACCAAAGGAGGATGGGTCCCTTTTTTGAGTCTTGGTCCTCCCAAGGTTTCTTCTTATAACATTTTTCCTTTCCACTGTCACCCTAGTTTTGCTCAATTTGAGATTGGCCCTTGATATTAGAAGATAATCTAAAATTGTAAAGCTGCTTTGAGGCAATGCTCTATTGTAAAAAGCGCTATAGAAATAAATCTTTCTTGACTTGACTACACATTGGTGTGTGGTTTGGGACAGGTCCATAGTGGATATATGATTGCGTATGTGTACTACATAGTGAATAGGGTTTGTGGTTTGGGACAGGTCCATAGTGGGTATATGATTGTGTATGTGTACTACATAGTGAATAGGGTGTGTGGTTTGGGACATGTCCATAGTGGGTATATCATGGTGTGTGTGTACTACATAGTGAATAGGGTGTGTGGTTTGGGACAGGTCCATAGTGGATATATGATGGTGTATGTGCACTACATAGTGAACAGGGTGTGTGGTTTGGGACATGTCCATAGTGGGTATATCATGGTGTGTGTACTACATAGTGAATAGGGTGTGTGGTTTGGGACAGGTCCACAGTAGATATATGATTGCGTATGTGTACTACATAGTGAATAGGGTGTGTGGTTTGGGACATGTCCATAGTGGATATATCATGGTGTGTGTGTACTACATAGTGAATAGGGTGTGTGGTTTGGGACAGGTCCATAGTGGGTATATGATGGTGTACTACATGGTGAAAATATAATAAAAATAATAATTCCACACTTCCTGCGTGTACAATCGGTAAAAGCGCTGGAATCAGTATCCATTAACTCCATTTTCTCTTCTGATTCCCCGTGTTTACCTGCAGGGAGAGGAAGCAGAGTGCCGTGCCCACACTCCGCCCCCTTGTGGCACATCGATTCAACTTGCAGAAATAAAGCTCTGACTTTATAAAACAGTCATTCTTAAAGTACCGGTACTAATAAAATGAGGTATCCTACCATTTTGAATGGCCAGGTATCGTGATACCTTTCTATTTTCTAGTGCAACACTATTTGGGACACACCCAGAATGGCCAGGTACTTACATGCGCTATATAGTGACGTATGGTTTAGGATACATCCACAGTGATCAGATGATATGATGTTGATGTGCACTATATAGTGAATAGTTGTGGTGCGCTCTGTTACCTTTCTCTTTGTAGAGCTTGGTGAGGATGTGGCGAAGGCCCAGCTCCGTGTTGTTGACCCACTTCGATGATAATGCCACACTCCTCGTTTAGTGGAATCACAAAAAATCGTACGTTCGTATGTGTAAATCCCTCCTTCTGGACTCGGCATCTTTCCTCAAAAACTGGCACACACATTCAGCAGTTTATAAACACAACAAGAAGAAAGTACTGAACGTAGGGGTGCCCATACTTTAGCTGTGGGATAGTGACCACCATGGACACTGTGGTTGTAATAGGACCGTAGGCTCTGTGGTTGCACCTTATTAATGAGGCAGTTGAACTCCATCAGCCTGCAGTCTTTCCTCAGATCATCTTTAGGTTTGCACATCATGGTGTAACACTTTCCATCCGAACCCTTCAGAGAGATCTTCTTCGGTTTCTGAAGCGACGCCAAAATCTCCACCTTTAAAACAGAAAGAAGCCGTGTAAGAAACCGAGTGCAGGGTGTCCAGCCTGTTATTGTTAGTGGTAGCAGTCACGAACGCTCACGTTATCGTCGAATCCAGATAAATAAACCCAGTGGCCGGGGAAGGCGTCGTGGTTGCCGTTGGCGCCCCCGACGGAGGGCAGAGTGGGGATCAGGACAGACTGTAACGGGATCAGGATCTCACTGAAGCTCGGCTCCTCCACCAAGCGCTTCAGCATCTTAAAGTGCACGCTCATGCTCAGCGTGGAGCTGTTCCCATCCACCTTGTTACAAAAACAAACACAACCCCTTACACAAGCATCTACAGACCTCCTTACAGAACGTCCTGCAAACCCACCTTATAGAACCTCCTATAAATTCACCTTACAGAAACCCCTTACAGTTTTTAGAGGCAGACTCGTCCTATAAGCTTTTAATAAGCTGTTCTGCCTGACAACCGAGCTCTGATTGGTCAGCCTGATTTGTCATATGTCAAATGTCATATTTAAGTTCATCCCAGCTGAGAACGCGTAACTTCTCATACAGAAAATCAGCAACACGCGTCTACTGATCAGAGGTGCACAAACTTTTTCACAGGCATGCATATGAAGCGTGACTCACCGGTTTGTTGCAGAGTTCCACCAGTTTGTCGGTCAGTCTGTTTGCGTCGCCGATGAATTTCCCAAACGAGCTTTTCAGGCTGACGGCTTTATTCAAAATCTCTTTACATCTGTTCATGCGGGTGGGATATGATGACTGGGAGAGGAAAAAAAAGACATAATTCATATTCATAGTAAGTATAAATTCTGAATTTTATTTAGAGAAGAGCAGGATGAGGAGACCCGCCAGGTCCGGTCACATCCGTTACTATATTGATTTACAAACACTGCATTCAGTCTGCTTGCTAATTACACGAGCGGAAATTCAGTTATTCGTCCACTAGTAAGCGCTTTGCTTTGACTTGGTTCCATCACTTCGTAACTTTAATTGCGATGAAATGCCTGTAGTAGTAGTAGGTACGTGACAGCATACTGAAAGCTGAGAAATAATCCTGCACAGGGTGAGTGTGTATCAGTGTAATGTAACTGATGTAGAACATATGAATTGTATTTTGCCTCTACCTGCTAGGACTAGGTGGAAAGCAGACTAAAAGCAAAACAATACAAAAAATTCACAGGACACCTTGGACACAGCGGTCATCATCCACATGGCCTGCTGCGGATAAGCGAGGAAGACTTTGGCGATGATCTCCATGAGGACGGCGAACACCTCGTCGTTGGAGTGGCAGATGCGAGAGATGAGCTGGGAGAACGCGGTGAGGAACTGGTAGGGCGAGAGATGGAAGGTGTGCTCGCTGATCACCGCGTTGATCTTACCCAGATCCGACTTCATCTGGGCGCGGTCCGAACGGCCGGCTGAAACGCAGGGTTAACGTCAGTCGAGGGACGAGCAGATGCACCGAGGTGAGGTGAGAGTCAACGCGTACCTTTCTCCGCTTCGTAAACTTTGGCACCGAAATCGAGCCAGAGCGTCAGCATTCGCGGCATCGCCTGGTAGATGTACTGATTCCCAAACTGCAGAGCTCTGGAATCAGAACACACGCTGCTGCTGGTAATGGATCTTAAGCTGGTGTAAACGATTTAACAAGTCCTTCTTTCCCAACTTCACTTCTGTATTACTAGTTCAGAAAATCATCGTACTTTCCGAAATACGTGACGATGTAGCGGATGACGTTGCCCTGCTTCTCCATTTTGTTGTCCGTCACCATCGGCATGAGTTTGTCGTAATATTTAGCCAGGTAGAAATTACCGTCCTCCCACTCGGGTAACAGAGTCGTGACGTCCTACAGGAAGACATGAAGAAAGTTTAGCATTATATCGAAGGGGCGTAACGATACACTGGTGTCCTACTCGAGCACTAAAGATGACCATGACCTGGATGCCTGAGAAGCTACACAGACATGTTTACTCGGTGCTAATGGCGTTACCCTGTAGATCTTCATGATGGCGTTGCTCTCAGAGTTGGCCGTCTCCTCCATGTACCTCCCCACCAGCAGCAGGGCTTTGCCTTTAATCTGGATCCTCTTCTGATCGGTCAGGTGCTGACCTTCAGGAAAATAGCGCTTCACGCCTTTCTGTAGGATAATCAGAGCCTGGTCCACGTCGCCCTGCAAAACACCAACCGGATTCTTCTGATTAAGAAATCTGTTTCTTTTTTACGCTCGTTTCATAGTGCATTTCATTGAAGCCCTAATAATGCATGTGTGTTATTAGTGTGTGTTGCGCCGGTACGAGTGGATTAGTCACGGCAGTGCTGCTGGAGTTTCTAAACACCTCAGTGTTACTGCTGGACAGAGAATAGTCCACCAACCAAAAACATCCGGTCCAGAGCCACACACACACACACTGTACCTTGGACCAGAGCCACTTTGCTTTCTCCACAAACAGTTCAGACAGGTGAGAGTTCTCAGCGTTCAGTAAAGCATTGAAGGCCGTCTGATGATGTCCAGCTCTACGAGCCACCCGAGCGCTCTGCAGCCAGCACTGACCCACCTGCTCCTCACACACACTCCTGCCACACCAAATCAGAAAACACTGTTACATACGGGGTGTGTGTGTGTGTGGGGGTGTGTGTGTGTGTTATGAGGTCTGACCCCTTGCTGAGGCTGAACAGAGCTCGACGCAAAGCCAGAACGGGTTCTTTGGCTCTAAAGGAATTCTGGGTCATGAGCAGGCGAGCGTCCCAGTTCTTCATCAGTTCGTTCATCCTCAATGCCATGGACTCCTTCTGCAGCTCAGTGAAAGCATGCTCCAGTTCACTCAGCATGTGCAGCCTACACACACACACACACACATAACAAACAGGTGAAAAGGATCAGGCTTGCATCATTATACACAAAGGTGCCAACACTTCTCAAGCTGACTATATTCCCAAGAAAGAGTAAGAAACAAATAGGGCTCAAACTAGGTGGACTAGTACTGAATTCTAACTAAACAATTAATAACGAAACACTGAATTCAGAGGAGTTCTGACCTGACGATGTACTCGTATCCTCTCTGGTAGGTCCCGCATTCGAAACTGGCCGCAGACAGAGGAACCACCTGTTCCCTCCTCACCAGCTTCAACCTCTCAAAGAAAGCAGTCGAGTCCTGCCTCTTAGCCGAGAGCAGCATCTGGCCCAGCCTCAACCCCCACGTGTTTGATTTATCATCTGCACGCAGACAGGCAGAGACAGTGACACACACACAAAGAGCAAAGTATCACGACACAAAGCAGTACGATTAATTTGTTTGACTTCTTAAAGTGGCACCGCAAAGCTCTTTTCAGACGAGTGCAAAGCCAGATCTGGATGCCACCCAAAGTAAAAACTCTTTCTGATGCCTTTGCCAGGGTTTCTCCATATGACAAAGGTTGCAAACGACAGAGAGAAATCACTGACAAGAAGGTATGGCATCTAATTCCAACCTGGCAAGATATACATGTTCCTGCACTTTTTAAATATCGCAATGCATACTGCAGAAAAAAAATACTACAATGTGAGTTTTTCCCGATAACTCCCTCCAGTCCGCCTCACTCTACCCCAACTCCTGCTATCACAACTCCCACTATCCCAATTAACACTTCCCATTTCCTGACTCCAACCCTCTCTCTCTCCCCTATCCAAAATCTCACCTTCAGCACTCCATCCATCCCACCTTCCCGCCCACACTCCCACTCTCTAACCCATTACCCAGCGTGAGGTAAAAACTGAAACCGTCCTCGAATCTGTAACCAACGTTCAGCATGTAATTTCCACAAATCCACAGCATCCTAAATAAAACACTATTTAATACCTACTCTGAAATAAAACTTACCAGAGGCTAAATAGTCCTCCACTTGATCCCACTTCGAGAGCTTCCACGCTGCCTCGACTCGATAAGTGTTAAGGTCCGACTTCCACCCGGGTCTGTACCATCACAAAATAACATTAAAATGGCTTATAAAGTAGTAATAATGTAATAAAATCAATATTACATTAAGTGCAGCATCACCTGTTAGCCAGAACTCCATTAACCAGAGTCATGACCGCAGAGAGCTGCCCAAGTCCCAACATGGAATTCATCATGCCGTGATAATGTACAATCTGTACTCATACACACACACACACACACACACACACACACACACACACACACACACACACACACACCAACATTTATAATATTGTTACCGACTATAGCTACAAGCACAACAAAAATCAACAATGAGTAGACATTTAATTTCAAACTAATTAAATTACCCAATAAAACTTTACAGCGTTGCGAAAAAGCCGCTGACTAGCCGGCAGCACAGGGCACAAGAAGGGAACAAACCTACACCGGGTGTGTGTTACCTGATCAGGTTCGAGCTGGATGGCTCGATCGTAGCAGGCTGTAGACTCCCTCAGCAGGCCGATGCTCTCATGTTCCAAGATCTGCTCTCTGAGTGAAGGTTCTTCTTTCCTCAGAGCGTTAACTCCTCTCACTCCGTCTGGCTCGTGCATGGCTGCATACAGA
The DNA here is from genome assembly GCA_025084515.1 of Ancistrus triradiatus. Classification (NCBI taxonomy): domain Eukaryota; kingdom Metazoa; phylum Chordata; class Actinopteri; order Siluriformes; family Loricariidae; genus Ancistrus; species Ancistrus triradiatus. The sequence goes on from JAJAGP010007597.1 coordinate 7,276, forward strand.
GCCTGACACACACCCACACACACTTAGAGAGGTAATCCAATACGACAAGTACGATGAGGTTGGTTGCTGTTGGTACCTGCAGGAACGAGAGATGATCCTGGATGTTCTGCTGCTTCTCTCTGATGAAGGCCTCGAAGTGCATGACGGCGCGTGTGTACGCTTTAGAGCGGAACGACGCTTTAGCAAGGACGTCCTGAGGAATCCGGTTCAGAAAGGACACCACGCACTGATACTCGCTGTTCTGCAAGCCTGATGCACATGATGACTGTATTACACTCTGAGCAGTGTCTATTCTATATTACAGTACAGAAGTCCCAAGCTAATAATACAAAAAAATCTACACTGTATAAGGCATTATTAGCATTAATGGAGTTATTGTACAGGAGGTCCCTGATTTATGATGGGGATATGTTCAACAAATCCACCACAAGTTACATGGATCCTGAACTGTGGAGTTTAATCTAGTCTGTACTGTATCATAGCGGAGCCGACTATTATTTAACACGTATGCATCATTAACACAAAGCTCATTTTATAATAGTGTTGAAAAGCTGGTGGGTAATGAATTTATTTTAGAACCCATGGAGACTTATTTGCACTAAGAATACAGAACTGTAGACATAAAAAAAATAAATAAATAAATAAAAAAACACGATAAACACAACAGGGATCTGCACTGATAAAGAGCTACTGTGAATCTGAATCACTGAATCACTGTGTACAGATTCGTGAATCGTGTTTAGATGAGTTCCGAGGTGCCACCGTATCTAAACCAGGTTCAACAGCAGCAGCAACCGGGACAGAGCTGGGACTCTGATGCACTATCGCCCCCTTCAGGGAAAACTGTACATTTCACTATTATCTGAACTGATCCTAGAAGTTAATTGCGTATGTAACTCACCACCGGTGCGTAAATGTTCTGCGTCTCGGCTCTGCCGGGTTGAGCTTTTGGCTGTATTGAGTGTTTGGAGTCTATGGCGCCCCCACTGGGTCAGATGATCCAGCATGGAGAAGACGGTCTGAGTGCTGAGCTGAGTCAGGCTCGAGGCGTTCTCCTGCAGCTGAGACAAACGAGGCTCATCCTCCTTCAGCACCGCCATGATCTCCTCTATTACCTACAACAACACAACACAACACTCATTTAGCACCGCCATGATCTCCTCTATTACCTACAACAACACAAAACAACACAACACTCATTCAGCACCGCCATGGCCTCAACTACTACCTACCAGATACAACAACGCAACACAACACACTATGATCAGTGATTACACAACCCATTCGGTACTATAATATCTATTACCTACCTCACACAACATAAAACAAACAGACTGTTTACAAATTACACCATTACCTACTAGAGTCAATGAATCATGGATTCAGAATCAGAGAGCTAAAAAGAATCAGAGAGCAAAAAAAGTCAAATAGGCAAATGATCAAAAAAGAGTCAAGGATTCAGAGTCAAATAGGCAGAGTGACAAAATCTGAACGTTAAAGAGTCAAATAAATAAATAAATAAATAAATAAAATAAATCAGAATCAAAGTCAAAGAATCAGTGAGTCAATTAGTGAGTCAATCTACTGTGTGTGCACAGCTCAGTACAAATGAATCTTGTTAATTTAAATACACAACAAAACTTGTAATTTTAAAGAATATTTTTTGGTTGTGATTTCCCCTTTGTTCTTTAGTGAACAGAATGGGACCGAATCCTGGCCCGAGTGCGTCGTTACACCCCTGTATCTCACACAGATGGGGGGAAAAGTTTCCGACCTCCTGCTGCTCATCGGCCGTGGACCCCAGCAGCACGTACACCAGGATGTGAGGCAGCAGGTAGATGGTCACTCTGTAGTCGTGTTTGATGATGAAGCTGCAGCAGTTAAACACTTTGCTGGCGAGCTCATGCCGCACCTTATAAAAGAAACAACAACAATAAACAACCATTACTTATAGGGAGTAAGAAATACTTCACTGTGTAGTTAACAGGGTTTGAGAGCTACCTTGCTGATGAGGTATCCAGCCCACGTAGCAGACCAATCAGAGAACTTGGTCCCACGACTGCTCAGGTAGATGGGCTTCATCAATTCTGACCAATTCACCACCTTCTGAGAGCTTTTATATCTTTAATTAAAACAAATGTGAGAGAAAGAGAGTCTTACACACGCCTATAAAACAGTGAGTGCGTTTATATCCACGTAACAATCCGATAAATGCAAATATTCTTAGCTACCAAAAGGGGGCACTGCAGAAAAAGTTAGGGAACCATTGCTATAAAATATGAAGTCATTTCATCCCATAACCTGCTCTGTCCTTCAAGCAGAGACTCACCTGCTGTTCAGATGCGGCTCCAGAATTTCCTGAACCTGTTCTGGAAATCTTCTCCAGAGTCTGCGCCCGGGCGTGTCGCTCCGCCCCTCACGACACTCGAATATAGACAGGAGCTCCTAAGAAAGAAGGCACTCTAATGATGCTCTCAATCAAAGACATCTGATTTTAAAGTTTACTGAAGCTTTTGCATAAGAAAAAACATTTTCCCGCTTAGCTATTAATCATTTATACATTTACTGCGCCATATCACAAAAATCTTCCACAAAAAGTCATCCCTTCACCCCCTGATCTTTGTCGCAGTCCTATTATCATTACAGTGGTACCTTGGTTCTACCGAGCAAATGTTTCCCATCAGGAATAAAATTAATTCCATGAATCGGTTCCAGATCCCGAGAAAATCCACACTGTATAAGGCATTACATGCATTAATGGATCATGAACCGAGTACTTATATTCTAAGCAATTGTGGGTTAAATGCACGAGCAGCAAACAGTGGCAGTTTGACAGAGCTGGAATCTGATCCCTGGACCTTCTGGTCCATAGTTCAGTACCTTAACCGCTAAGCCACCACAGTCCCACAGTCTCACCTGCATGGCATAAGCTGCAGCATCCTGCGCCCGAACGTTGTCTGCGTATGCCAGAAAGGTCCTGGTGAGCTCCGTGAGCAGCCCGAACGCAAAGTCCGGATCGTCTGTGCCGCTCTGAACAGAAAACAAAAATCAGCAGCCCCAGCAACAAAGAAATGTCCATTAAAAGAAAAGATGAACAAAAATGTTTGCTGTAATGCTGTCATTTATAATTCTTAGACCAAAAAGGCCAATTATATGAAAAAAAAAAAAAATTAAATTAAATAAAAAAATTAAATAAATCGGTGCATCTCTATCTGAAGCCCACATTTATCTGTTCTGCTTAGAGGTAGTTGCACTGGCCAGCAGATGGCGCTAAGGTGCACAGATTGAAACATTTTTCATACATCTCAAAGCTCAGCTACTGAACGCCGACTGTAAGACATTCTGTCTGAAGGAACTGCATGTCAGACGTTTCCACTGATGGAACAGTAGCAGGGTTAAAGCTCACGGTGAAGGCCGCTCCGCTGTGCTGGGTGTGTGTGGTCTTGAGGTCGAGTCGGCCGGGGTCAATGGCACCCAGTTCCCCTAAACACTCGCCACACAGTAACCTCGCCTCGGCGCTCACGTCCTGACAGCCCAGCAGCAACACGGTCACCAGCTCGGACACGACCGGTTCTACCAACTCACTGTCCAGCACCAACTTCAGGACCTGAGCCTGCGACGTGAAATAACAAACACACACAGACTCTTTAAGATTAAAGGCCTTCACACGCTTTCCTTTTTAATTTTTACAAAGAAAAAAACGCATGTCAAGTTATGAAAAAGAACAAGCGTTTATTAAGGCCATCCTTCACACCGAGTCCGAAACCGACGGACCGCAACACGGCGTAACATCTTTAATCGGAGTCTGTTCTAATTTCTGCCTTAAAATCAGGCTGACCAATCAGAGCTCAGTCGCCGGGCAGAACAGCTCATCGAGAGCTTATAGGACGAGCAACAGGCCACCATCTACATGGTGTGTGTGAGAGTGAGAGAGAGAGAGAGAGAGAGAGACCTGGTTCTTGTGCAGCATCTCCTTCAGGCTGGTCAGGGCATGGATCCGGACGTCCACGTTCTCGTGCTGGATGGCTCGCATAGAAAGCTGCAGAGCAGCCTGAAGATCCGAGCTCTTTGACGTTTGCTGAAGATGTTCATAAAAACGGATTTTACAAATGAAACCGCGTGTAAAAAACACCCCGATATTAAAAACAGCAAACCATTAAACGAGGAACGATGCCACAAACGGAGGCGGGTAATAATGCGCTACATTTACTGAACTTGTTATACGTTTCCTAGAGCAAATTTAATTTGAAGCATTTTTTACTCTTAAATGAGTCAATTTCAGATTCATGGGAGTGATGGGTGACAGAACCGTGATACACACCTTCCGGTAATCTTGGAGCACCTTGTGGACGTTCTTCAGCTCTGGATGGTCAGGAAGGAAGTAGATCTCATGAAGGAAATCCTCCACCTCCTGCCTGAGATTAACTATACATGAATTCACACCTCCAAAGCTGCTCTCATAAACCAACAAAGACAAGTTTTGCATAAAGATGCACTGAATCAGTAACACCACCACATCCTCACAGCAGACTCACAACAGATATTGGGTGTGAACCCTCTGGCGCAAGGCAGCAGGACAAAAGAGACTGTTTTATAAATACACATTAGAGTTTGTTGACAGAAAAATATCTGCCGGAGACGTGACTGCAATTTCGGTGCAATCCGACATTTCTATCTGGGTACGTTTTTGTCTGTGAGCATCTTAAGTGTCTGTAACAGTCCCAAGTGGCACACCTATGCCAGCCGAGTCTCGGTCCCTGCCCAGAACACGCAGGAATTTAAATACTAAAGGTCGTACCTGTTCTCTACGATGAGGTAGTGCATAATCACGGCCGTCTCTTTAGGCTGAATGGAGATCAGAGGGAGGAGAGCGACGATCACGTGACTCAGGAGCGGCCCCAGATACGAAGGGTCGAGGCACCGCACGAAACAATCCCACGTTCTGAAAGGGGATCAAACCAGATCAGAGCTGACTGGACTGGATTAGAGCAGAATGATGGGAGCATGACTGGTGCAGGCTGAAGCTCACTGGCAGCAGAGTTGTGGGAAATCCTCTTTGTATCTCAGGCCGGTTCTCAGTGTGGTCATCATCTTCACCCTCACTGAGCTGATGTGCTTCGATCCCATCAGCTTCATCAAAGCCATCAGACTGTTCAGAGCCTGAAGAGGAGAAGCAGGGACAGGATAGGAAAGGCTCAGTCCTCATAAAGGAGCTCCACCTCTGTACTCAGTCCTCATAAA
>JAJAGP010007598.1:0-12512 GCA_025084515.1 Ancistrus triradiatus
ATAACTAATTACATTTTCTGTTTTCTCTCCGAGCTGTGTTCCGGCAGTTTCGGCCCCACACATGATGTTCATCTGCTGGAGCTCCACTCAAGCTGCTTCCGTCATCAGCTCCAGCCCCATCATACCTGGGCCACTTAATGTCGGTGTGCATACTTCACATTTTATTCGAACTTTGACTCCATGACTTTAGTTTCGCTCTTAGATTTATCATCTACGCCGCCCAAGGAGGCTGGGTCCCTTTTTGAGTCTTGGTCCTCCCAAGGTTTCTTCCTAGAACTAGGGAGTTTTTCCTTGCCACTGTCGCCTTAGGATTGCTCAATTTGGGATTGGACGTAGTTATTAGGAGATAATCTAAACTTGTAAAGTTACTTTGAGACAATGCTTCATTGTAAAAAGCACTATATAAATAAATCTGACTTGACTTGACCGGCGGAGCAGTGATGCAGCATAGGGAACGCGAACAAAGGATCCTGACCCTGCTCTAGCATCTTATTCCCTAGCGGTTACCATCCGGCTTCCCAGCCGTACAATTACTGTTTTTCTTCAAAAAAACCAGTTACCATTATCTCTAACATGCCGATGACCGGCGAGCATCCGCTGCAGCACGTCTTAGCCGGGTGAGGGTTCCGATGGGCGGTGGTACCCCCATCACAAGTGATGGTGCGACACCGACTGAACTCAGGACGGACCTTATGTACCTGAGTCAGTGGCTGTGGCCCATAAAGCAAACGAGCAGCTTAATGAGATCTGCACGTGATAATAACGCGATCGCACAGCCTTCATCATGCATGTGTGATCGTGCTGACTGTCAGGGTCTCAACCTGAGGAAAGAAAGCCAACGCTGCCCTCTAGCGTCGGAAAGGCAGGTGAGCCCCCGTAACAAATATAATCACATGTTCCAGAAGGAAGGTCTTATTTTCTTTTGCCTTTCATATGTACATAAATTAATTATCCTAAAATTAAACTCATTTTCAGACCCTTCAGTCATGCCCAAATTAAATGATACCTCAAGCTCAGTAACATGAGTTACTGACTTCTGCTTACAACTTCAATCATACAAGTGCAGTGTCTGACAAAGTTATGCATTTTAAATCTTCTTAAATGTTCTGATCATGTTATGGGTCTTACCTGTTCTCCAACGCTAGAGGGTGGCGTTGGCTTTCTTTTCCTCGGGCTGAGACCCTGACAGTCGGCATGATCGCGCATGCATGAGTAAGACTGTGCGATCGTGTTATATTGTCATCACGTGTATATCCAATTAAGCTGCTCATTTGCTTTATGGGCAACACCCACTGACTCAGGCATATAAGGTCCGTCCTGAGTTCAGTCGGTGTCGCACCATCACTTGTGATGGGGGTACCATCGCGCATCAGAGCCCTCACCCGGCTCAGACGTGCTGCAGAGGACACTCGCCGTTAACCGGCATTGTTAGGGATAATGGTAACTGTTCTTTGAAGAGAGACAGTAATGGTACGGCTGGGAAGCCGGATAGTAACCGCTAGGGAATTAGACGGTAGAGTAGGGCAAGGATCCGCTGTTCGCGTTCCCTTTGCTGCATCACGGCTCTGTTGGTGCCCTCCGGGGCTTGGGCCTCGCTTCTGCAGTGGCTGGAACACCCCCTCTTATCCCCTTGCCGTTCCCGCTTCTTCATTTAAGGTAATTTCCCTCACACATTGAGTGGCAGGCAGTTGCCCCGCTCGCGCTGCATTTATATGGAAGGTTTTGCTGCTCCTCAGCCCCGTTCTGCTTTCACGTCTGTGTCGTGCTGCGCATGCGTGGTATGGTGGCCAGCCTCGCACACGCTGTAGCCTCTACCTCGCGCACGCATGCGTAGAACCGTGACTCGCCTTGCATCTTCGGCAGCCCGTGAACCTTACGCCACAGCGTTTCATTGCTTTCTCTTTTCTCTCGAGCTGCCTGTTGAGCGCACACGCAGTCTCTGTAGAGAGAGAGAAAGCGATCGCTCCATTTTTCTATCTGACCGATTTCCTTCACGTTTGCCACACATCCTTTTGTAAAGCACAGTTAGTGGCGATCGTGTTTAAACTATCCATTCACTATTGTCTCTATTTTTGAGCTCACTCTAGGCAGAGCCTTTCGGTCAGGGTTAAACCCCCGTTTTGTACGCATGTCTCTGTGGTCCTGTGGTTAGTCACGGACTCTGACACTGCCGTTCAGAGTTCGATTCCACGTTGTGCCATCGTTGGCACAGCGTTCATTATTTTGTACACTCTCTTTTTGAGTTTATGTAAATCATTATTTTGGTTCACTAAATCCATCTGGAGCTAACTGCATTTGAGTCCTAAAACCCCTTTCTTTTTGGGTTCGCTTTTGCCATCTTGGCGAACCCCTTACAGATCACAACTCAAATGCTCTGACATGTCGATCAGCTGATCAAATGGGAGGACCCAAGAACAGGTCAGTGATTTGTCCTTAGCTAGACCGTTTTCTCGTCTGTGCACCTTCAGAAGCAGAACTGATAAGCAGGTCAGTTATCTGCACCACAGAGACACAGAAACCCAGTTTCACCCAGTTTAAATTAAAATAAAGTTACCCACGGTAAAATATTACTTCAGTAAAATCATCCAAAAATGATACTTGTAATATAAGATCTCAAAACTACACACTCTTTTATTGCTTTTAAATGTTTCCATTTCCATTCATATTTAATATTATACTTTTATCCATTCCTTTGTTGTAAATTCTCTTGCTTGTGTAAAGCACTTTGTAAAATGTTTGGAAAACTACTTAATAAAACTTATTATATTATTATTACCATTATGGCCGAATTTATATTTAATGTCTAGGTTTATGTTTATAAGTAAGTTCCAACAATCAATTCTGTTCAGCATTATTGAACCTGTTCTTGGTGTAGTTTAAAACATACTGTACCCACAGACTTTAAAATTCCCCTAATCTGAGCAATTGAACTTATAGCTCACAAATTCTATATACTGTACTTTGTTTATTTTATATATTTCTAAACAACCTTTCCTAAAATCTATCAGATACTAAACTTATTTGCTGGTCTAATATAGGGAATCTCATATTTTCAGCAAATAGATAGGTAGAATGGGACAGTTTTGAACAGTTCATGTTTTCTGTCACCCTTTACTATAATATTAATATCCATACCTTACAATATCTTTATAACACATTGATGATATATACTCATATAATACCATTTAAAGCTTTTTTTTTTCACCTGTCACAGCCACTCTTCCACCGCGTCCTGTCACCTTCTCTCCGTTTCTCTCTCCTACTCCTTCGATCACCTGCACCTGCCTGTTGTCTTCCAGCACTTTCCTCCTCACTGTATAAACCGTCTCCATTCACAGACTCATCGCTGAGTCTTGTGGTCACTACCTCGACTCTAGCTCCCGTGCTATCGCGTTTCCATGTCCTGTCTATCCTTATGATTCTCATTCTCTCTCGTCTCGATCCTGATCTCACTCCTAGTCTTGTCGTCATCCTAAGCCCTTATCTATTCCCTGTTCTCTCTCAATCACATCCTGTCTCTGTATCCTAGTCTCCGTGATCGCTCACCTACCTTATCTCTCCGTTCCTCCTCGATTCCGCTCGTGCATCTCCTTATTAGTATTCCTGCTCGTATAATCAGTCTGTCGGTATTCCTTTCTGTATAACTTTGGTTGATAGTTTTGTTAAATAAATATCTTTTTGAGTTCAGATCCACTCTCCCTGCGTGTGCTTCCTAAACCTGACAGCCGGTGTGACATCACCAGTTAACAATGACAATGAAGATTTATCAACACAAATATAAATTATGCTTTTTCAACCAACTAATCAAACTAAAATATTTTTTTAAATATTTAGGACAAGATTTCCCTTGAATTCCCTAGATTTTGCAATTTCCCCCTGGGATCAATAAAGTATTTCTGATTCTGATTTCCCTGGTGTGGTTAATCCATAAACACACTTTTGCATACCACACTTCTATAATTATCACACCATACAGCGTGTCGTGCGTTATTTTATTTTCTCTGTTGATACCTTTATTAAGCTGCTTCTTATATTAAGTAATTGATATATCTTACTTTACATCCTCTCATAGCGCACTCTGTTTTAAACCCTTTCCACTCTGCTTAAATATCTTTACACTATATTTTATTTTAATTCACGTCCACAGATTTACTTTTCTCTGTTTTCTTTTTCTCCCTTCACTGCAGTTTCACACAAATACCAGTCACACACACACACACTCTGACAGCTTATCTCATTCACTCCGTGTACACTTCCTTTACTTGTCTCTTATTAAAAATCAATGCTACACCTCAGCTTCCCTAGAATTTCAACTTCAAATATCCTCTACCTCGCCTACACCCTGTCAATTATTATTCCTTTATTGTAACTATTTTATCTGTATAGTATTCTAACTTCCCCTCAATACTCAGTTTATCTAATAACAGCACAACAGGACAACACTATTAAAACAAACACAGTCACACTTCAGGCCTCTTCGCACTCACACTTACTTTACACTTAAGACAATTTCAATACTTTCATATATCCACAAGTCAAACAAATCAGTCTAATTTTATTCTCCACTGCCTATTCACGTGTGACAACAAGTTATCTTGGTCTCTTTCTATTTTCTTTCCTACTTTCTAAAATCCAACACTTAGTAATTCTTTCATTACTTTTACCCTACTTCCTGCAAGCCTTCTATACAATCACTCTGATTACTAGACTTCAGAATACTTGTGTGATTATGTATACATGGACACACTACACTTAATACATATAGCAAAACACATCCTTTTCTAAAGCGTCTTCCATTTCCTTTCAGCACTGTTTCTGTTTATTCCACCACCTTCGCTCATGTTGCAGTGTACTATTATACTATCTTGTATGGCCAGCAACACATTTTGAATAGTGTGCTGTTCCCAATTTGTTATTTGGTGTGCCGCGTTAGCAATCTGCTGCAAACCATGAGACTGCTCTATACCCAGCCGCAAAATATATCCCCGTTCAAAAAACCACCACCAAGAATCAGGCATTACCATGCATGCTTGCCAAGCATGCGCAGCCTTATACCCTCAATTACTATCAGTTTGTGTATGTATGTCAGGAGTTACACGGCCCTCACGTCCGTCCGGATACCTACGGGCAATCAGTATGTGCTGTAAGTTCCCCAAGTGCACACATTTCAGTTCCTCATGCTATTGCCCTTTCTGACTCCATTCTCTTGACCTCTTATTGCTTATATTCAGTGCAGTTGAAATCAAATATACATTTGGATATGTTGATTGTAAATGTTGATTAAGTAAGTAAACAACCATTTGATTTGTACGACACCTCAATGTTATTGTTTACATCCAACCGACAGCCAACATGGAAGCTGCGTGTGACGTCATACTCTCAGCCATCGCGAGACTTCAGACTAAGCATCCTAACAGTTTCCTTGCTATGTCTGGGGATTTTAATCATGCCACACTTTCTGCCACTCTGCCTAAATTTTATCAATTCGTGAGTTGCACTACACGGAGAAACCAAGTTCTGGATCTCCTCTACTCTAATGTGAGGGAAGCCTACGGTTCATCTGCCCTTCCAACACTGGGAAGATCAGATCATAACCTGGTCCTGCTTACTCCCACATACCGTCCTGTGGTCTTACAACAACCTGTGCCAAAGAAAACAATCAGGAGGTGGTCACCTGATGCAGAGGAGGCTCTGCAGTTTTGTCTGACTGGGATGCTTTGTGTGAACCAGCTGGTGATGACATCAATGGGATGATAGACTGCATGTCTGATTACATCAACTTCTGCACTGACTGTACCTGTCAAGGAGGTGAGCTGTTTCCCCAGCAACAAACTTTGGATCATCAGAGACCTGAAGGGTTTGTTCAACAAGAAGAAGCAGGCTTTGAGACTTAAGAACAAGGAACAATTGAGGATGGTGCAGAAGGAGTTGAAGGTGAAACTAAGGGAGAATAAGGAGGCCTACAGATTAAAACCGGAGGACAAACTTCAACAGAATAACACAAAGGAGGTGGGGGCTGGAATGAAGCAGATCACTGGCTTCAAAACCAAACATCAAGCTGTGGGGGGCAATCTAGACACTGTTAATGAGTTTAATAACTTCTTTAACAGATTCAACATGTCTACCCCCCCCCCCCCCCCCCCCCCCCCCCCCCCCCCCCCCCCCCCCCCCCCCCCCTCTCCTCTCAGTCTCTCGTCCCCCCACCTATCTCTTTCAGAAGACGATTTTTCATTCACACACAAAACTCCCTCACTGACCGCAACCAATCAAAGACTCCATTCAAGATTCCAATTGCATCTACAGCACCCCAATCAAGACTCTATTCAAGTCTCAAATCCACCTCCAGCACCCATTCAGGATTACATTCATGACTTCAATTCACACTCATTCTGAAACAGCTGAAACAGCATCAGAGGAGGAGACAAGAATAAGCTCAACAAACTGATCAGGAAAGCAGGTTCTGTTCTGGGCTGATCATTATATGGTTTTGAGGAGGTGGTTGATAGGAGGACACTTAAACTCACTGCTATTCTGGACAACACTTCACATCCTCTACATGACCTGCTGATCAGACAGAGGAGCACCTTCAGTAACAGACTCATCCAGCTCCACTGTAACAAGGAGAGGTTCAGGAGATAATTTATAACAACAGCTATCACACTGTACATCTCTTCTGCACTGTGCCAGGTCATTACTGCTTACCGAACATATAGAACATAACTGAATGCTAATGAACATTACTATACCTGTCTAATCTTAACGTAGTTGTAGTTTAACCTTGCTCTCTATGTATATCTCGCTCTTGCTTTTGCTGTTTGTTTGATTTATCCCGCTGTAACACACGAATTTCCCTCTGGGACTAATAAAGTGATCTGTCTATCTATCTATCTAGATGTATATACCGGAGTGAAGTGCGGGTGAAAAATAAAGGAATGGAAATATTAACTTCCACCTGTAGGGCAGGCAGCAGGTATTGAACCCATATCAGTTGTAATGGAGTCCAGTGCTCTACCAATCGATGTACATGAGCTGTGGAGTAAAGTGAGGGAATAAGTGGCTTTAAAGCCAAACTCAAGAGCTGTTCTGGCACAGACTCAAACAAAAGAGAACACCCTCTATGGCGAACAAAAAACTTTCTAAAGCCGACCTAGCGACGTAAAGAGTATGGTAAACGAGGAAGCACTTGTTAGGCCAAGCTGAGTCAAACTTCGAGTTGGTTCCGCAAATGGTTCACAAATCTAAAGTCTGCACATGTGCAATGGTGACGAGCCCGACTCACGGAAACACAACATGCTAACGATGCAGCAAACGGGAAATAAACGAAATATCTGATTGCTAGTAGAAACTCACAAAAAACTGAGTAAATATAACCAACGAACAGTTAACAGTAAAGAGTGGAAGCTCACATCACGGTGACGAGTGGAGCTGACGTCACTCAGCAGGAGAAACGCTCAGAAAAACAAAGGGAAGCTCTGATAAAAGGTGCAGCACTCAAAACACAGCGAAATACAACACCCAATCGCTAATCTCACGAGTACAGAGTATAATCGATGAATGATTAGAGGATCGAAACGGAGGCTTGCGTCGCTATGGTAACTGAGCTATCATTACTAGGCAGGTCAAATGATCAAACGTGCCAAAGAGCCAGTCGCAACAAAATCTGACCCTAATAATATTAAACTGTAAGCCTACTGTATCTCTGACCTCGCGACCATACATTACGTTCTTCTCTTCAAAGAAGATGTATACCGTCTGTATAGCCGAAGCCAATGGTGTGAAGTAGAGTGCAAGGGTGCGACAAGAGACACTGCTCACGAACTGCCTTAAATACCTGACAGAGCAGGTATCTCGAGTCATTTGTAATCAGCACCTATTCTAAGCGGCGCCTGGATTGCCATCCCAGTCCAGGCACATTTACCATGCTATTGGGTTGCCGGTTACTCGCGTATTGATTTGTCTTTTTTTCCATGCGCATGTTTTGGAGCGTTTACAAGGATAGTGAGTGAGTGATCGGGTGAGTGTGTATGCGATTGAGCGGGTGGCCTCCAGGCTATTGGGTGTGAAGGCTGGACTCTTTTTGTTTTTTGGACCAGGAAAAGGCTTTCCTGACCGGGTTGAGTACGAGTTTTAGTGGAAGGTGATAGAGAGTTTTGGCTTCATCCTGGGTTTCATAGCAATGATTAAAGTTTTGTATAGTGATATTGAGAGTTCACTTACGGTCAACGGCGGCTTATGTGCTCCTTGTAAAGTTAAAAGATGTATTAGGCAAGGATATTCTTTAAGTGGTATGCTCCATTCTTTCTCTCTCTTACTGGTGATGAAAAATGAAGTATAATATTAGTTTCCACTAAGACCAAATTCCCTCAGTTCTTCATTAAACTGTGCTGATCTTCAGTTAACAAAATATCTCCATGAGGTGAAACCAACCAAAGCTGTACTAAGCTGCTGAAAGAGAAACAGAGTGTATTTCACACCCACACAGTGAGCTGGGCATTAGGTCATGTTGTTAAAGATGACATGTTTATCTGATCCTTAAGGACAATGCAGATGAGCTTAACATGACTTTAAAATTGATTATGTAGCTGTTTGTACATTATATGCTGACAGTCTATAAGAGTTTCTATAACACTGCACAGTTTCCTTAAGTAATCAGTAAAACTTTAACAGCTGGTTCTACACGAGACTCTAGAGACTGAATTCTCAGAAGAGCAGAGGAAGCTCCAGTGGTTAATGTGGCTTATTACCACAAGGACAGAGGTATTTATGGTGAAACAGTTTAGCAGGTATGAGTCATAAAAAGGCTGATATATAAAGGCTATATTTAATGATGAAATATATAGTCTTACACAAATGGTGCAAAAGTGTGGACAGTTAGTTGATTTAAATAAAGACATTCGTTGTGCTTTACCACACCCTTGTATATTTGCTACACAACTAAAGCCTTCAGTTTCTGCTTAACCTCTCCCACCTTCAACTCTCACCACAAACCTGCATGAGAAAATCAGTCTGGCCTAAATAACATGAACATTTACAGATATGTTCCTTTATCTAATACAAACTTTAACATTATCCATGAGATAGTCTTATTCCAGTTATTTCTAAAACATCATCTTAAACAACATACTTCTCTGCTAATCACAGGGTTCAGTAGTTTAGCTACAGAACATTGTGACATTTAGCTTACATTTTCTCTTAGAATTTTCTGGTCTAATTAAGAATTCATTAAGCCGTCCTGTCCAGATGCAGCAAAATCACGTAATCCTGGTCAGGGTCAGATGGTACATGGTTCAAGGCAGGAACCCTAGACAGAGTGCCAATCTATTATAGGGCACACTTATTCACAGATGTGTTATTTATTATTATATAGTGTATAGGGGGTAGCACAGTGGCTCAGTGGCTCAGTGGGTGGCACCATTGTTTCACAGCGAGAAGGCGCTGGGTTTGATCCAAGGTGGAGACGTCTGTGTCCTTTTTCTATGCCATTTGCATGTCCTCCCTGTATCTTTGCAGATTTATTCCATTTACTCCAGTTTCCTCCCACAGTCCAAAGTCATGCCTTAGGCTTATTTATTATGATAAAGTGCTCCTAGTGTATGAGAGTGTTTGTGAGCGTGTGTGCCCTACGCTGGGTTGGTGCCCTGTCTAGGGTTTTTGTGCCCTGTGCCGTTGGCCTATCACCGGCTCTCCTGTGACCCTGTCCAGGATAAGGCAGATAAGAAAGTGAATGAATGAATATGGTTATATAGCATCTCTGTTCAATATTAGTTTCTAGTATTACTCTTAATAAATAAGCATACTTATAGATAAAATAATTCTTGCATCAAGGCTTCTTCAACTGTTTGCAGATTTTGTTGCTCTAATTGAGTATATGGCAAATTGTAAATCTTACGTTTTGGCCCCCTGGTCATCATATTCTTAGTATTTCTTGGTATTCTTAGCTGTTAAACATACAGCACTAATGATGCAGAGAACAGAAAATAAACACAATACCCGATTGCTCGTAGAAACTCACAAAAACTGAGTAAATATAACCAACGAACAGTTAACAGTAAAGAGTGGAAGCTCACATCATGGTGACGAGTGGAGCTGACGTCACTCAGCAGGAGAAACACTCAGAGAAACAAAGGGAAGCTCTGATAAAAGGTGCAGCATGCAGGTGTATTTAGCACCTATTCTAGCAGCGAGTGCATGTTAGGGATTGCCTTCCCAGTCCGGGCACATTTACCATGCCATCGCCACACTCTAGTGTCAGGCCACCAAACTGTGTGCTTCCTATTAATATTTGATATTGTTCCTGCTTTTTAAAATATTTTCCCTCCTATAAGCACTAAACTGATCTGCATCTGAACCCAGTTTGTCCTCAGGGTTCCTAAACCAGGATTCTCCCATGAGAAAATCTGTCATCTGCATACGTAATTCATCGAGATTCTCTTTTCAAACATGTTTTTTTTAAACTCTCTCTCTCTCTCAGGCTCCCCAACTTCAGCTACAACAAGAACTACAGGTAATGACCGATGACTGAACAATCCCTCACTCTGTGCACAGTCCCAATACAGTTCCTTGTGATTAAAAATGAAATATAATATTAGTTTCCACTATGACCAAATTCCCTTAGATCTTCATTAAACTGTGCTGATCTTCAGTTAACAAAATATCTCCATAAGGTTAAACCAACCAAAGCTGTACTAAGATGCTTAAAGAGGAACAGAGTGTATTTCACCACCTTAGGTCATGGTATTAAAGATGAAATGTTGAGAATGTATGAGTCATGAAAAGACAAATTTAATAAAATATTTAAGTTTGTTCCCTAGATAAAGTAGAGTGCAAGGGTGCGACGAGACATTGCTCATGAACTGCCTAAATACCTGACAGAGCAGGTATCTTGAGTCAGCTGTAATCAGCATTTAATCTAAGCGGCGCCTGAATGTATTGGATTGCCTTCCCAGTCCCGGAATATTTACCGTCGCGCCCTCTAGTGTTGGACTGCAGAACGGCGTGGTTCCTAGTAATATTTGATATTGTTCCTGCTTAATTCACCGAATGACAGTTTGCCTGAACTTTTTTAAATAATTTTCTCTCCTATAAGCACTAAATTGATCTGCATCTAAACCCTGTTCCTCAACAGGGTTTCTAAAAAAAGGATGCACCCATGACAAAATCTATTTTATCTGCATACGTAATTCATCCAGATTCTCTTTTCAAACATATTTTTTAATTCTCTCTCTCTCTCTCTCTCTCTCTCTCTCTCTCTCTCTCTCTCTCTCTCTCAGGCACCATGACTTTAGCTACAACAAGAACTACAGGTAATGACCGATGACTAAGCAATCCCTCATTCCATCCACAGTCATACTAGAGGCTTAGTTTAGGAGTTACTTGTGATGAAAAATGAAATATAATATCAGGTTCCACTAAGACCAAATTCCCATAATTCTTCTTTAAAATGTGCTGATTTTCAGTTAACAAAATATCTCCAAAGCTGTACTAAGCTGCTGAAAGTGGAACAGAGTGTATATCATTACCACACAGTGAGCTGGGGATTAGGTCATGTTGTTAAATATGAAATGTTGAGCAGGTATGGGTCTTACAAGGACTAATTTAATAAAATATTTAATGATGCAATACATACGCTTAAGCAAAATGGTGCAAATTTATGTACAAACTACATGTCTTAGTCTTTTCCCAATTATGGATAAAATATTGTCAAACATTTGTGTAACATTAGAATTTTCTCAATATTCATTTCATGTTCAGATGTCCTGATGTTTTCCTTTAGAAATTGTTGCTATACAGTGGTGCTTGAAAGTTTGTGAACCCTTTAGCATTTTTTATATTCCTGGTTAAATATGACCTCAAACATGATCAGATCCTAAAGGTAGATAAAGAGAACCCAGATAAACAAATGAGACAAAAATATTATACTTGGTCATTTATTTATTGAGGAAAACGATCCAAGATTACATATTAGTGAGTGGCAAAAGGTGAAATTAGAGTGAGGTGTTTTCAATCTATGGGATGCCAATCAGGTGTGAGTGGGCACCCTGTTTTATTTAAAGAACAGGGATCTATCAAAAACTGCTCTTCACAAGACATGTTTGTGGAAGTGTATCATGGCACGAACAAAGGAGATTTCTGAGGAGCTCAGAAAGAGTTCTTGATGCTCATCAGGCTGGAAAAGGTTACAAAACCATCTCTAAAGAGTTTGGACCAATCCACAGTCAGACAGATTGTGTACAAATGGAGGAAATTCAAGACCATTGTTACTCTCCCCAGGAGTGGTCGACCAACAGAGATCACTCCAAGATCAAGGCGTGTTATAGTTGGCGAGGTCACAAAGGACCCCAGGGTAACTTCTAAGCAACTGAAGGCCTCTCTCACATTGGCTAATGTTAATGTTCATGAGTCCACCATCAGAAGAACACTGAACAACAATGGTGTGCATGGCAGGGTTGCAAGGAGAAAGCCACTGCTCTCCAAAAAGAACATTGCTGCTCGTCTGCAGTTTGCTAAAGATC
>JAJAGP010007599.1:0-12509 GCA_025084515.1 Ancistrus triradiatus
AAAAAAATCAAGCTTTAATGGTCCCAACAGTAAATAATTGGTCAGGAAATTAGCAAGACTTAAACAAAGGGATAAAGTAACTCACTATGGCAGAGCCTTTCGCTTCGATTTCCTTAAATATTTACGTCTTGCGGGTAAACTTGAGGACAGATTTTTTTTTTACAGAAAGAAGAGTCAGTGTTGTTCCACTAAATGGTAATGGATAAAACCTGAGCCTCATTGGACTTTCTCTCAAGCTGCTTCCTGACTCCATGACACCTCTACCTCCATGCCTAATGCTAGTAGAGATGTGTTCACTGTTGCATTTCAAAGACATCTCTCTGGATCATCAGCATTCAACTCAAATCGTGATTCATCAGAACTCTGATCCACACATCTCTGCTGAGCTACGCTGAATCAAACGTTCCATATTCTGCCAGAAACTTCATTCTCTACTTGATTTTTCTTAGACAGCATGGCTTTTCAGACACAAAATTATCTGCATCTGGTTATTGTTCTTCTCGAAATAGCCTTGTTATCAGAGGTTTTGAATTCTGCTGATAGATTTTTTTTCTGTCTTTATTTACTGTCACTTTCAGCACGGCGTGGTAATATCTGCTTGAAGAAATTATTTCTTTCTTGCAACATCACCTCTTGTTTCAAAGTGCTGATAATAGCAACAACTATAGGGATTTGCTGTACCCATAGTGTCTTGTGAATTTCAGAATAACTGCAGTTGGCCTGATGAAGGCCTGGTTTCTGACAGCAAGCTCTGAGTGGTATTTTGCTTTTTTTCTGAGCAGTTTTTCGCACTTGTTTACCCTATGGGCTCACAAGACTGCATAATGGAGATCTCTATAGATACAGTGGGGTAAAAAAGTATTTAGTCAGCCACTGATTGTGCAAGTTCTCCTACTTAGAAAGATGAGAGAGGTCTGTAATTTTCATCACAGGTACACTCCAACTATGAGAGACAAAATGAGAAAGAAAAATCCAGGAAATCACACTGTAGGATTTTTAAAGAATTTAATTGAAAATCATGGTGGAAAATAAGTATTTGGTCACTCACAAACAAGCAAGATTTCTGGCTCTCACAGACCTGTAACTTCTTTAAGAAGCTCTTCTGTCCTCCACTCGTTTTTGCCCCACTGTATTTGTCATTCCTGGTTTTATTTAAGAGCTTGTTTTCAGGCTTGTGATGGGCGGCATCAGGTGTGGAAGATTACCAACTAATGACCAAGGTCAGAAAAACAAGACAAGATATTTTGGAAGATTTTAAACAGCCAGACCTGTGTTAGTTTTATCTAATTTTATCTATGCGTGCAAGAAGATTATATAAGTGAATTTCACTGTTTCTCTTTTTTTCTTGCTACATCTTCGACAAAAATTTGTTGTTAGGACAATTAAAAACTACAAACTTAGTTTTGGCCCTTTTTTGCCCAGTAATGTAGATGCCACCTTACAAAGATTATGCTTCCTTGAGTAATTAATTGGAGACCTTTCACTAAAAGTATGCTGTCTGTTCATATTGACACTGACCAGCTAGCTAAAAATGAGCATTGCTTCCCTGTTCAGAAGTTTCTATTCCAACAAATCATCACAAGTGTGCATGTGGGACGGTGGTAGCCTAGTGGGTAAGGTACTGGACTATGGACCAGAAGGTCAAGGGTTCAAATCCCACCACTGTTGGGTTCTTGAGCAAGACCCTTAACCCACAATTGCTTGGATTGTACCAATTGTTAGTCGCTCTGGATAAGGGCGTCTGCTAAATGCTGTAAACGTAAATGTAAACCCAGAACCTTACACCCTGTAGATATTAAACAAATTCCTGTTCATGTTCACAAGCTCAATGATCCAATCAATGATCGTAGCCAGTATTAGGAAGCATGTGATCTTTCTCTAGCTAGATTCATTAATTACGCCAATGTAAAGGAATGGTACCATCCTAGCCAGCCAGAGGGCTCCTGCATTTGTATCAATGTAATAAAGAGCAGGTCTGATCTGGAAAATGGGTAGGTAATTGATGCTGGCTGTTCAGTCGATGCAGATAAGGTCAGTTAGGTTTTAGAACCACAAAACAGCACTGGGACAAACTGTAATTAGGGGAGGTTAATGCGCTAATGCGTCAGTGTCAACAGGATAAAACGGGAAAGGTTTCCACCAAGGCATCACCACAATATATTAAAATGAGTATACTAATGTAGATTCTGTCCATCTCAAATCATTTTCCGACGAGAAATGTTAACACCTGCACAAATGCCATTGTATAATTGGGATTTAAGACATTTTCTTTAACACACAGGACAATTAGGATGGCATTTTTTACAGAGAAAGACGGATTGGTGATCTATCAAAAACAAAAGCACAAATGCCAATGGCTAACAATTGACCGACGTTCGGAAGGATGGTTCATTCAGTGACCACCTCCTAACAAACCTATTAATCATGATGCCAGTTTATAATTGCATAAAAAATGTTGTTACTGGTGGGCCAGTGTTTAAAATCCAACAATGTGTAACAAACAAAGAGCTGATGAAGGACTAGCTCTGCGGAGCACAAACATTACTTCGAACAAACTTGGACACCAGCTGCTGTATTGTAGCAATTCTGGATGTACAAAAGTAGAGAGTTCATTAGCATTACCTTACGATTTATACCAGTAGAGGGGGATCTCAGAGGAGTAAAGTACATCCACAAGCCAAAACCCTTCCATAGAGACCTTCCAATGTAAACGTTCTTAAAAATGTAAAACCCACTGTATGTCTGTCAAACTATTTTTGTTTTGCATTTCAACCAAGGTAGGCTCTTTATCATAAAACAAATTACTGGCAGTCAAGCAGAAAAGCTCAAGCGATGACTAATATTAAGAAAACTGTGCAAACAGGACAGTACAAAACTGAAGTGGTTATCAGTGGCTTATCAGTTTTTTATCCTGACACCGTTTCGCAAACTTTAAAATGATAGAGTGATCCAAATCCTTGGATTGCACAGTGCAATTTGCAGGCCCCACCATGTGGAGACAGGTTGGAAATTCCACTGCGGCAGTCTCTATATTTAATATAATATTAATATAAATATATATTATTTATATATTATAATATATATATTAAATTAATTATATATCTATTGAAATAATGTCAGTATTTTGATGTATTGTAATACTATTGTTTTATAGTTTATTATCTATTTTATTCAAGGAGGAAAGACGGGGTAGGAGAGGGAGGCAGGGGAAAGGGGACTCCCCCTATATATTATTATTACACATCTTATGTTGAACTATGTATCATTTAATTTTTCTGTTTAGCTCGGTGGTAAAATTAATGTCATACATTTATTATTTAGGCAAAGCCGTTTAATTCTACATTGTTCAGTTCATAAAAGATCGTCTAGGCTGTCCAAGAAGGGTCGTCTTCCATAGGTTTCTTCTTATCACATTTAGGGAGCTTTCCTTTGCAAATGTTCAATCTAGGCTTTGCTGAGAGAGGCTGTGGCCTGACGCTGTAAAGTGCATTTGCTGTTGGAAAATCTGTTGGAAAAACAAGCGAAAATGAAAGAGGAGGTTGGAGGGTGGGATCATCCCATAGAACTCTAATATAGTGGACATATTGCTGGCCCTAGCGATGGCGATGGTGCCTCATAAAGAATGCTACCAATTTGCACACCGTGAATTCCAGGAATGTTCCAGGCACTCCCATGACCTTGACCAGGATAAAGTGGGGTTAAGACAGGAAAATACAGAATGGCTTGCACACACTCTTAACCTGCACAATTGCTCGTTATAATGAACAGGATTAACAGTGGTGCTTGAAAATGTTCTGTATTTCTGCATAAATATGAGCTAAAACATCATCAGATTTTCACACAAGTCCTAAAAGTAGATAAAGAGAACCCAGTTAAACAAATGAGACAAAAATATTATACTTGGTCATTTATTTACTGAGGAAAATGATCCAATATTAGATATTAGTGAGTGGCAAAAGTATAAAGGGTATAAATCTAAAGGGTGCACAAACTTTCAAGCACCACTGTACTTTCTTTTAGAGGTCTTTCTCTATCTCTCTGGCATTTTTAATCATTTACTGATCCACACTTGCTTGCTTTGCGATGACACACACTTCTCTGGCACCAATTCTAACAGTAACTGTTAAACTCCTTCCTCTGCCAACATGACTTTTTTTTCT
The DNA here is from genome assembly GCA_025084515.1 of Ancistrus triradiatus. Classification (NCBI taxonomy): domain Eukaryota; kingdom Metazoa; phylum Chordata; class Actinopteri; order Siluriformes; family Loricariidae; genus Ancistrus; species Ancistrus triradiatus. Next base: position 4,161 of record JAJAGP010007599.1, read on the forward strand.
AAATTCAGGTTCCTTCTGAGTGTTATTTATTAATACCCTTAAACCCCTGTTGGAACTTGATATTGTACAGTTCATGACAATTATTTTATGACTACCAAGCACAGTGCTTCCTTCCTATGTATCCAATACAAAGCTCCTGAGAATCACACTAATAACCACCTGAGAACTGCACAGCACTCATCAAACAAATAGGCAGAGTGGACCCAATTATTGTGGTTTTCCTCCTTTAGTTGAACAGAGGCGAGAGATCAAACTTCAAACAGCTGCTAAATTGTAGATTATTACATATGGGCATCTGTGCCATTCTTTTTGACTGCTCATCATAAGACAGAGACACCTGGTGTGAAAATAATCTGCCTCTAAGCTCAAAAAGAGGTTTACTTCCATTGGCAGGTGATCAGTACCGGGGAGGATGTTATCAACAACCGTGTCTAAATCCTGTTTGGCTAATATGCCCCGAGGAAGGCAGTTGGTTGATCCAGGCTAAAACCCGTCTGCATGCCTCTGCAGAGCTGCACAGGATATCAAAAGGCAGTTGTCCAACATTTCAGACAATAACGGCTGCATTTGCTAAACAAGAAGCTAAAGAAGAAGCAGCAGTCCACTGACCCCTGTGTATCTAGGTGCTCATAAAAATCACAGGTGTACACGTGGTATGTCAAAACAAGCAACTCATCTTTGGTCTTCACTAACATCGTCTCTAGTAAACATAGGTCTGAGAAGACTGAACTGAATAAAGAACTGAATAAAACATCTGTTGCATATGGATAACATTATGGACAATAATATCATCACATTTTACCTTTAAAAAGTTTTCTCTAACAAGGTACAAGTGGTTGGCGGCAATAAAATGTAAATGGAAATGCCTGTTTTGAAAGATTAAGTCTTCAAGGACAAATTATTTGTACATTAGTCTCTAAAAGTATATAATCTTTTAGAGATTGTGGATTTTAGGATTGTGGTGACGTTATTATTGCATTAAAATTTAAAGGCACATTCATCACTTCTCTGCCGGTCCTCTTCAAAGGGAGAAAAGAAGAGGACAGGATGACAAAGCAAGCCCACATTCTCAGACAAGTTTGGGTATTCTTTCTGAAGACTGTAGCAAATCAAAGTACATGGATGGCTTAGGTTGGTGTATTTCTTTAAGGCAAAACCATTCGTAGCATTTGTGTGTATTACAGGATTTCCATCATGAAACCAAACCCTGTAAAGCGAGGAGCACCAGACTGAGCAATGCCATTACCAAAAACCATCCAATATTGAAAATCTCTATGATGCTGAACATGTGCATTGTAGAACGCTATCAGCATTTATGTGATTGCTGTTGAATTGCTTAATTGTTTCAATTGGACAACCGCAATCTCTTAGGTCTGACACATCCAATTACCTTCTGAATTCATGTGTTCAAGTCTTTTAAACAAGTGCTGACTGAATTGAGCAACTAGGGGACTGTGGTAGCCTAGCGGGTAGGTACGGACTATGAATCAAAAGGGTCAGGGTTCAAATCCCCACCTCTTGCCAAGCTGCCACTGTTGGGTCTCGAGCAAGGCCTTAACCTAACAATTGCTAAAGGAATGTATCATGTAAGTCGTCTGGATAAGGGTCTGCTAATGCGGAAATGTAACCAAGTGCGCCTAATTTAAATTTTTATTTTGTGTTTCTTTTCCCAGTAAACAGAAATGTGGCAAAATGTTGTCCGTGGTAATACTACAAGCTTTCTGCCACAGCAGGCCGAGTTCAAAATGCATAAGTATTCCTAGAACATGACAAGTATGCTTCTTTCTATCTAGTTTTCGTCCAGGACAAGAAGCTTCGTACACAAGTACGACCAGTACATGTTTAGGGCTTTTCATTGCTGCCACTTTTGTCTTTGCCAAGCTTTTCACCAAATCCTGGTGAGCCTGTCACTATTTCAGTAAGCAGATTGCTGAATCTCTGTGAGAGTCTGTTCATGCTCATTACAATTTATTTAGTCCAATGTCACAGCAGCTCTCACCCCACACCGGCTGTGAGATTGGGGCATGTAGGGTGTGCGGTTGTGAATCAGCCAGTGGAACAGGGTTCAGCCCACATTTATCAGCCAACATCAAGAGCTTCCTAGACCTCGATCGCTTTGAGACCAGAGTTCAACTGTTGGTGACCCCCGAGGTCAAGGGAAGTATGCCAGCTGGAAAGTGAGGTTTGGGAGAAAATAGTAGCAGTGTATAAAAATGCCTGTGTAATTGTAAGGACCTTTGAGCAGTTTATGTTTTTATATAGATGTCTGAGTGTGGCTGCTCTGTACAGTTTGTATTACAGTACAACTGCTAGTGGGTGTCTACTGATTTTCTTCAAAGCACAAAAAAAATAATCAAATGCTTTTTCTCCTGTCTTACTCAAAGGCACATTCAGATAACTGCCATTAGACTTAGAGTACCGTATTTTCCGGACCATAAACGCACAGGGTTATAAGGCGCGATATCAATGATCGGCTGCATACGGATCTTTTTTCATACATAAAGCGCAGCGGGTTTAAGGCGCATTAAATGAAACAAACTTTAAGTTCCCTCGGAAGCCCAGTTTGGTCTTTTACCTGGCGAAGGGGACGTCTTCTTGCTTCCTCCACTTCCCGTATCATTGATCGTTAATGTTGAATTCTCTCGCATGCTCTATTCCGTGTTTACTGACGTGGAGATAGCGTGTGTTTGAAATTCCGCTCGAAAATAAATTAATGAACGCCCGTACCGTAATGTTTGAGGCAACAGATCGGTCTTACTCGGCTATGTTCTGACTACGGTGGCCGTGAGTTCGGAAACCTATCAACGCCGGCTAAAAACATTTTGACAGATTTATGAGCGCCATGTACCATCTACCAATCGGTTCTAGGTCAAAAGCACAAACAGAATAATTCTACATTAGCGCCCGCATTTTAAGACCCAAGGTTATTGTTTGAGAAAATGCTATGACATGTGACATAAGAAAGGAGATAATGATGCAGAATAATAATGTTTGACTAGTTTTTAATTAATAAAAAAAAATGCCTTACAGACTTTGAAATGATTCATAACATATTCGTCTATAATAATATGAACAATATTTTAAAAAGTCCTGTGCCGTCCCCAAAGATAGCTAAACCACTAATGGACATCTTAGCTCACCACCGTGGGGGCCCAAAAACCTCTGAGACCACTAGGGACAATTTTTTCATAACATTTGAGTGAAAGTGAATCTTTGGATTAAAAAAACATCTAAGAAATTTCGGAAGTCATTACTATTTGGTATTTGTCCACCGTGTGCCTGAATGAACAGTATGCTCTCAAGCTGGCATGGACTCTCTTGAGTACAATCATTTATGTAAAATCTGATGAATCCATGTTAAACCCCAGCATATCGTAATGTTAACGAATGAGGCTTTCTCTGCCCTTCCAAGTGCCACCATAAATGCTCAATGGCATATGACCCAGGTGCCTATGAAGGAAAGTCCTGACAGTCAAGCACTCCTGGTTTTATTTTAATCTTGAGGTAGTTGTGACACAAGTTTTGAGGTGTATGTTGGGTCTCTAGTCTTCAGAGTAAGAATCACCACAAAGGACCCAAACAAGCATTTTTCTGTGGAGACTTTTGGCCTCACTGGTTATATCGGCAGACTTCAGTTGGCGTTCTTACTGCCAATTTGTATAATCATACGTTTAATACCTAATTTACAGGCAAAGTTCTTAAAGATGTATGACATTTAGAGATTCTCGTAATCCAGACTGACTCACAGAATGCCTTTAGGCTGCATCACAAACTGCATACTGAGTAAATAAAAACAGTAGACAGATTAGCACATAGTCTTGGTGTTACTAAAACGCTATGTAGTATGTAAAGGGTCGCAGACTGGTAATGATCACAGGAGAACAAAAGTGGGATTTCCGTATAGAGGCCACGTCATTCTTCTCGGCGTTTTGTGTCAAGCCATCCCAGCTTTAATGAAACAGGTTTGAAGTTTCAACAGGTTTGAAGCAGGAGTGTTATATCCCACTTCGGTATTCACTAAGATAGACACATTAACATTGGATCATGAATAATTTAATATTTGCAGTCCCCATCGCAAAATCACATTTCATACATTCCAATCTCGGCTTTACAAACATATGCAAACAAACCCACAAACAAATGGAACACTTTACCCTACTTCCTAAATTGCGCTAATCAGTTCTGGATAGAAAACACCTTCCTGAGGTGATACGGATTTTTATTGGACCGTCATGCATGTCCTTGTAGCCAATGGAAGAGAATGGCACTGTTCCTCTCCTAGCAACAGCACCCCTTAGCAGTGCATGACAGTGATCTGACACCCCAATATTACTTCATGACTAAATGGAAATTAACAGGTCCCCAGAAAGAAGGTGGCACACAAATCCTGATTCAATCTGCTGCCCGCGTCTTTTCACTCCGATAATGCCTATTGATTTCGGAGACTGCATGCCAGACAGAGCTCACCAGCCCAGAAAACAGTGCTGTCAATATGACTGGGTGATAATGTTTGCACTGATTTCTTCTTTACAACCTTTGCTGTGGGTATTGTTGTTTATATTCAATTACTGACAAAATGGTGTGTGTGTTGTTAAGAAGCTTTATCTTCCTATAGAAACGGTTTCTTCAATCCTCTCAAACATATGGTAAGCTACGCCAGCAAGCACAAAGCCTCTCTGTCTCTCGTTACACATGGCCCTGCTCAGGTTGCTATGTTTAGCTCTACAGAGGTGTCACAGTGGCTCCATCAGCACCAGCCAAATGGCCACACACAAACAGAAACATGAGGTGCAGTGGAGCTGGCTAACCACCCCTCACCCAGTAATGATGCTGAGAACCAGTGGAGAAAAATCACACCGTCCCTACAGGGCTCACTCTCCGCAGTACTGACAGAACATAAATATTGTGTCAGTAATATACTGTATAACTGCATTAGCAACACCATGACAGGTGGATATCGGGGGTAGAGTAATGCCACCTTCTCCCTAGTGTTGAGTTTACATTAGGATATGTATAATAAGATTCCAATCCCCTAATCCAAACTTTGTGGATTTAAGACTAGTCAACATCCCCTTATTATGTGTGAGCCCAAAGCGTACATTTAACTTTAATCTTTATGTACATAAATAGGATGTGGGCAGATTTTAAGATGAACAAATTCAATAAAAGTGACTGTTTGGGGTTTATTCCATCAGGCAAAGGCAAACACTGTACCTGTTGTGTACTGTGGGAGAGAAAGATAAACTGACTTTCCAGGCCTTAACAAGGTCAACAAAATGGAAAGGAAGCAAGACTATTTGTTCTCCATATCATATCCTGGGCAAACATGCAAGTGCATAGACAAGGATTTTGTCTAAGCCCATTCATCTACTGCTAAATTGTAAACATTTACCTAAGAGAAAGACGTGCTGTTCCACCAAAGTAACCCACAAATTCGAAACTACTTTTAATGATTAATTTAGTCAATTACTTTCTATTGCTGATGTTTTTCTGCATAACTTGGCAACAGAAGCAGGCAAAGAGTTGCCTTAGTTACTCTACAGATATCAGTAAAGGATTAGTATTAGTGGCCGACTGTCTAGATTTGATATCGGTTTCAAACTGAAAATGGAAAAAATGAGATTTTTCTTGGACAGTAATTGTCAAACTGTATTAAAGCACATTTCCTTAAGCACACATCCCTGAAGCAAAGCTTACCTTAACAAACATTTGCAAAACAAATGAGAAGGGAAAATAAACAAAGTCAAAGCAAACAGGCAGTTTTACAGTGTTTGCGTGAAAAACTCGTACTCTGAGTGAATATTCCTAAAGTCATCCTCTAATCCTTCATCAGTGCTCTTAGGATGCTGCCTACAGGATGCTAGTGGCTGGACATTTTTGGCTGCTAAACTATTTTCAGTCCAGCAGTGACACTGAGGTCTTTAAAAACTCCAGCAGCACTGCTAGCTGATCTACTCGTACCAGTACAACACACGCTAACACACCACCACCACATCAGTGTCACAGCAGGGTTGAGAATGACCCACCAAACAAATAACACCTGACCTGTGGGGGTCCTGGCCATTAGAGAACAGAGTAATGGGAACTAACACAGCATGTAGAGAAACAGATGGACTACAGTCGATAATTGTAGAACTACAGAGTGCTTCTATATGGTAAGTGGAGCTGATAAAATGGACGACGAGTGTAGAAACAAGGAGGTGGTCATAGAGTGATTGGACAGTGTATCTATTTATTAGGTAAAAAGTGAGGGTCGCAGTGATGACTAATGCTACTAATAAAGCTAAAGCATCCTGGTCAGGGTGGTAAGACTATCCGGGAATTCACTGGATGCAGACTGAAGAACATCCTGGATGGGGTGCCAACTGATCTTCACAATGCAAACTTAGCTCCTCAGAGCCACAGGAGCTGCTCAGGGAAATCAACACCAATATATTAAACCAATATGTTAACAAATCACAGTTGCATACTTTAATTTATTAATAGGTATTCAAGACTGTTGATACACTGCCACTGGTTCCTCCTTGATACCCCCTCTCGTCAGTATGAGTGAGGCAAAGTGTGACTCAGGTGTTTCACAAGTGCCTCTCTAAGATGTATTTTAAGTCTAGTCTGAATACAGTATTCTTTAATGCCATCATATCATCAACTACATTAAAACAAAGTGCTGTTCTGGATACATATAGTACTATGGATAACTGATGCTATGTCAGCCAATGGTGTAGCCTGCAGACGTGCAAAATGAATGCAGGTAACACGATTATCTGTAACGCTCAGTGAAAATGCTCTCGTATGTTTAATTAGGCTCCATTTCTCCTGGGTACCTGCAGCCAGTGAGAACGCCCGTGTCCTCTGAGCCTCGGCTCAGTCTGTCAGTACACTGTCATGGTGGCGCCTGGCTCAGATCTGTTGCTGCCAGGGACAGGGAAGATATTGTCGTTTTCTCCCTGATTGAATCCCCCCTCCCCTTGCCGTCCCCTCCAGCACATACCACCCTTTTCGCATAAAAGCCACATTTGTTTTGACCCTTGCGGCACGGACCGCCATTGTTCCGCAGCTACTGTTAATGTCCATCTCAAATCTGCTTATTTTCAGATTCCATAAGGACTGCCACACAAAGGGATGGCTATTGCACTGAGCACAGAGTTCTAGCGCAGGAACAGGAATGGAGAAAGGAGGAGGTGAAGTGCACTCACCCTCGCTGTGGTGTGATTCTGCCAGCATGACAATGGCAGCAGTGTGCGGCAGCAGCGTGATTGATAAGGATCATGTTCCGTAGAAGGGATGGGTTTGTCTCGGCGTTGCAGCAGAGATCAGGGTTAGACTGAGGCTTTGCCTGGCCGGAGCTCATCTCAGGACTTTGCGATCTGCAGAAGGTCAAGGCTCTGGTGCGGTCAAGTGGTGCTGATGCAAAGCCACCCATATTGCTTGCAGTCATGTTTGAGCCGGTACCTAAAAGTATTTCAGTTTTCATGATTACTTATTGTGGCATCTCTGCATATTCTCTGTATGTGCATATTCCAGTTTGTGAGCTGTATGTACTGCGGTGTTGGGGGAACTGCTAAAAAAGTAATCCTTTACAAATGACTAATTACGCCTTTCAAACTGTAATGTGGAGTACATTACTCAATACTTCATGGAAAAGTAATCCCATTACTTTACTTCTAAATTACTCCCTAAAGCCCATATAATTGGTACGAACTAGGCAGCACAAGAACATCAGGTAATAGTCCTTTAAAGAAAAACAGAACAGTTATGCTCAAATTCAAATCATGTAGTTTCTATGTAGTTTTTCCATTTTTCCAGAGGCAGTTGCACAAATCTGACCAGCAGATGTCAGTAAGACATGGCTTTTTGAGAAATGCTTCAAAACTACAGGAAGCCTTGTTTCTGCAGTAACTGTATAGGACAAATTACCGTATTTTTCGGACCATAAGGCGCACTTAAAATCCTTTAACTTTCTCAAAAATCCACAGTGCGCCTTTAAATGCGGTGCGTCTAATGTATGAATTAATTCTGGTTGAGCCTTCTGACCTAGAACCGATTGTAGATGGTACACGGCGCTCATAACTCTGTCAAAATGTTTTAGCACGGCCTTGGTAAGTTACGAAGCTTAAGGCAAACGTAGTGCGCAGCATAGCAGAGTAATACGGTATGTGCTTCAGCATTAGGGTACGTGCATTCATTCATTTATTTTGGAAGCGGATTTCAAACAGCGCTATCGGTCACGCAGTACAACATGGACATAGAGCAGCTGTGAGAGAATTCAACATTAACGAATCAATGGTACGGAAGTGGAGGAAGCAAGAAGATGCCCTGCGCCAGGTAAAGACCAAACTGAGCTTCCAA
>JAJAGP010007600.1:0-12504 GCA_025084515.1 Ancistrus triradiatus
AAAGCCTGTATGAACAGGCTTTAATTTTGGAAATGCTAACCAAAGCGTCGAAGTGGCCGAGCTTCTGGTTTCTCCACTGTATGGAATGTCGGCCACGCTAACTCGGTGACGCAGCAGCATGTTTTCACTAACCTGTTAACTTGTTTAATTTATTTGAATGAATTGCAGACGGAGAGATTAGTGTTTTTCTCTAGTCTTATAATGACACGTCGGCATCGACCTACCGACTTTCTCAGAAGGCGGTAGGAGAACCAGGGAGAGTTCTGCTAGGGAATGGGCTGTTTGTGGGTAAAGGGTGCAGAATTAGGTCCATTTTAGTACATAATAATACGTTGTGTTGTCATAAAAATGTGAACCATAGCAGCCATCAAATCCCTTTTTAATAACCAGTTTGTCACTCATATGGTATACCTTTCTCCAACGTTAGTCCTTAAATATTTTTCACTTTATCATCGTGCGTTCTCGATCCACGCTTGGCCTGGGCGCTGGTCTCTGTGGACGTGTGGATCCTTAATAAGATCTCCATCTTTTAATGAGCGTACTTAATTAGTTTTCCCTCCCGTCTCTAATCTCCAGGGGGTCATGGGTGTGGGCTGTCTTTTTAAAGCCTCCTTCAGATCAGTGTGCTCAGAGCAGCGTGGAAAGGTCACAACGGCCTGGATCTCTCCGGAAATCAATACGCGTTAGAAACCCGAACTGCCATTTGTGATACCTGAACGGAGCGCGCTTGAGGGGCGCCGATACGTACCTGCAAAGCCGGTCGTACGTTCGAGTGCGCTACAGGTAGGCTACGAAATTTTTTTCGCAACGAGCAGTTGTTTATTATTCCGTGCTTCGGTTCATTTTTAGGATGTAACTTGTTTTGTTCGATAGCTTTGACATTTTCATCAGATCTCCACACGTATGCATTGTGAAGTCAGAATTTCATATCTTAGTCATGCAGTAGAGTCTTCGTAGAGTATTGTCTCGATCCCGACCTCCAACCATGTCCTCCACGTGTCCGTGTGGGTTTACTCCGTGTGCTCCGGTTTCCTCCCACAGTCCAAAGACGCGCCTTTGGTTACCTGATTACCGTATTTTTCAGACCATAAGGCGCATAATCCTTTAATGTTCTCAAAAATCGACAGTGCGCCTTTAAATGCGGTGCGTCTAATGTATGAATTAATTCTGGTTGTGCTTTCTGACCTAGAACCGATTGTAGATGGTACACGGTGCTCATAAATCTGTCAAAATGTTTTACCACGGTCTTGGTAGGTTACGAAGCTTACGGCCACCGTAGTGCGCAGCATCGCGGAGTAATACGGTATGTGCTTCAGCATTAGGGTACGTGCATTTATTCATTTTCGAAGCGGATTTCAAACACAACGCTATCAGTCACGCAGTACAACATGGTCATAGAGCAGCTGTGAGAGAATTCAACATTAATGAATCAATGGTACGGAAGTGGAGGAAGCAAGAAGACGCCCTGAGCCAGGTAAAGACCAAACTGAGCTTCCGACCGAATGTAAGAGTTTTGTTTGATTTCATGCGTCTTATAACCCGGTGCGCTTTATGTATGAACATATACCCGTTAGCAGCCGATCGTTGATATCGTGCCTTATAACCCGGTGCGCTTTATGGTCCGGAAAATACGGTATGCTAAATTGGCCTGATCTGAGCATGTCTGACTAGTTTCGAAGGAACCCTGTGCCTGTGGTAAATAACCACTAAAGCAAACAAACAAAACTATATATACACTGAATCTCAAACTTAATGGGGACGTACAAAATCCGATTTGTTGGAAGTCGGAATCAAATTTCCCCGCAAGATAGGATTAATCCGTTCCCGACCCGCAGATGACTGTTTTCATGCCCATATTTATATGGGATTAATGATTAAAAGCAAGAATAAAGCAAAGAGATGTGATGCTATAAAAAGACGTGAAAATAAAGTGAAACTTTGTAGCCACCGAGGCGAACACAGTATATAAAATAATAAAAAATAGAATATAAAACAATATTAATGATGCGCCCACAATCACGCCCTAGTTCTTGTACTTTTGGGTTTCACGGCGCCATAAATCGGCACTATCACCACTGGCACCATTTGAGTATTTTATTTCAGGTGCCCACATCCGAAAACTGATCGAATTTGGGGGCTGAAAATTTTCAACCGCAGCGTTCGACGTCCAGATCGTTCAAGTGAAGAGGTGTCCCGAGGTTCCACTGTATTGGCATTTTTAATGATGGTAGTTTAAACTGCATATTCTTCTTTTCTGACTGGCTTTATTCTCTTATATCGTTCTTGTTTTATTCGCCTTCAGGAGCTTTGTGCTGTGTGTTTAGTTTTGGTGCATTATCAATGTACAGTTCCTCTAGCTCTCATTTCGTGATTGTGTTCTGGATTGTGTGCGTCTGTTGTTGTAGTTCTGAATTTTGCCATGTGGTCTTCACTTGATATTGTAAAGCACTTTGAGCTACGTCTTTTAAATAAAGTTTATTATTATTATGATTATAGGAGTGCCTCTGAAGTGCCATTGGTGACGTTGCTGGTCTTGGTCATGGGTTTGTATTTTGAGGCTTTTTTGGCTTCATTTTTTATGACTGTTGGAGACTTTTGGAGCCTGTGAGTAAACATGCCCGATGGGAAATGGTGGATTAGGAAAAGGCAGCAGTGCGAGAAAAACAGCATGCTGCGTCAATCAGTAAATGGGGAGGATGAGTGGATCACCTTTTGGATACGTTTGCATGTGCCTTCGAGGGTGTGTGTGTCCTCGGCACGTGAACCGCGAGTGTTTGCCGTGTGGTCCTCGGCCAGGATGATGCTAAGACTCCTAATGGCCCCACACACACACGCACACACACACGGACCTTGGTGCTGTATCTCTGGGTAGAGCCCATTAGCTGCTTGGTGCTCATGGTGTGATTGGCTGAGCGAACGGAGGCTCCCCCTCCCCTGTCTGTGAGTGTGTTTGTGTGTGTGTGTGTGTGAGGGTGCAGCCAGCCTCTCTCAGCTCAGACTTCATACGGACTAGTGCTGCATACTCCAGGGATCTCACACACACACACAGGGTGCGATCTGCTACTACTAAGCTTCATATGGGCTTCAGATTACACTTGTGAGCATCCAGGATCCTCGTTTTCAGCTTGAATCATGGGCAGGCAGAGCAGCGATGCCAGCTCGACGTCGGGCAGCGGATCGGGGAACGGGCGCATGCAGCGGACGCAGAGCCGCATGAGCCTGTCGGCCTCCTTCGAAGCTCTGGCCGTCTACTTTCCCTGCATGAACTCGTTCGAGGAGGAGGAAGGAGGTGAGAGAGATGGAGGTCTTTTTTTTAAGCCTTTACCTTTCGGGTGGATGCACGGTTTATTCGGCGGATGCTTTGCCATCGTGCACGTGCACGTAAAGAAAAGTGCTCGTTCAGAACGTGATGTCGATGTAATAACCCATGGCAGCAAGAAAAGAGCAGACGGTCCACCTGACCTTGAATCCGTCTCTCTTCCGTTTTGCACGGATTCTTGACGTTAGGCTGATTTTAATACGTGCAGTCTCGTCTAGACCAACCTTAATCTCCGGTCCGGTTCCTGAGCTTGTCTTTTAGCATAACATCGGCTCGGTCTGATCTAATACAGGATGGAGAAATAATCAGGTGGACTTGTTCCTCCTGGAGATTTCCAAATGAGTTTATCTTGGCGGAGGTCATTATGAATCCATTAACGAGGGCCTGGACGTTCTTGATTAGTACTGTGTCACTGTGTGTGTGGTCAGTCCCTGGTAGAGCTTGTGTCCGGACTTTCCGGAGCCTCATGTCGCAGTATTGTTTCTGTAATGACTATGTAACGTAATGAGTTGGTACTAATGGGTATGAGCAAGCCAGTCCATCTCCGAGCTGGCTAGGAGTCACTGTTTGATCCGCTCCCTCAGACACAGCCAACCGTGTCTGACATTGCCTAAGGAATGGCACTACTACATAGTTCTTCATGTGTTATTTTACCCCACTTATCCCAGTTGGAGATGTAGTGGATCCTGACCCAGAATGCACTGGGTCCAGACGAGGTACACCCTGAGCAGCACTGCAAGCCACAGGCCCTTACGAACTTGGGTTTCCAGCAGAGCTGTGCTTTAAGCACCATAAATTGATGTGCTATATTCATACAATGCTGTTGTAGGTTTAAAAGGCCTTCCGTGCACCTAAAGCAGCGCTTCCCAACCTTTTTGTTTGTTGGAGCCCCCACTATGAGTATCTAAGAAAATCTGCACACGCAGACCAAAAGAATAAAGTGATCCATTGCAAAACTTCACAGATTTTTGGGTTCCATTTATAGCCAGTGGCTCTTTTTTATCTTTACAAGGCAGCTCAAACCGGTAAGTTTATGAAGTTTCTTAGTTGACAAACTCGGGCACCCCTGAGCAGACAAAGCCTCGGGAATTGAGGACTAATTGAAGTTACCACAATTGGAACTTTGGAGAACTGGATCATTAGTCGATGTTATCAATACGGAAGGATGTATTTGCACAGGTTGTACAGGCTACACGTCGCATGCCTTTCGTCCTGCCTCCTTTCTAGAACGGGATACGATCCAGGATCCATTCAGATATCCATAAAAATGCCAAGTCACCTCTCGTACCTCGCTCAGCGTGGCCTGGGCTTGGGTCTGGACCCTGACTGGAGTGCAGTGAGAGCGCTGTGGGGTTCAGCAGGGCCGGGTCCACGTGACGGTGCTCAGTCACGTCCCGAGATGAGCAGCAGGTCTGATCATACAAGTCAGCTGTCACCTCTCATCAGCTGAGGAGGACCAGAACTGTGTGTGTGAGACGTTGTGGTATCGACTGCATTAAGCGTGACGGGACTATGGAACAACAAAGAGTTGTTTTATTTATTGGACATTGCATTTCAGTGTCATTTTGACGATCTTTACCTCTTAGATCTTTTTAATACTCAAACCTTATGGCAGGGTCATAATTGGGCTGCACCCGAGGTTGGGAAGGCAGGTAGGGGTCATTACCCATCTAGCCCTATGATAAGTGGTGCTAAAATGTTAAAAAGTAGGCTCAGTATTAGATTAGTAGATTGGCCGTGTCTTAGGGAGGGGAGACTAGACGACTGAGACCCTGCTGACCCACCGATATGCCACATTACACCAGTACTCAGAGCTTTAATGATGATCGAAAGATCTTGTATGGAAAGTACAATTCTTAGTGTGTTATTCGTGTTGGCAGAACGTGTTAGTGTCAGTTCTCATGGAGTCATCCTGACCAACGTGAATTTAGCTCATACTTTTTCTCAGAACCTCGAGTCTCAATCGCAGGATCTCACAGAGCCACTCGCAACTAAACGTCTCTAGCTTTTGCCAGAACGTGAAGCCGTTTCCTCGGGAGCTGAAGAAAAGAATTCATGACCAATAAACCTGTACGTTTACCTGTCTGTACCTGTGTGCAGAAGCAGGAGGAAAGAAGCTGCGCAGCACCGTCCAGAGAAGCACCGAGACGGGTTTGGCAGTGGAGATGAGAAACAGGATGACGAGGCAGGCCAGCCGAGAGTCCACCGATGGCAGCATGAACAGCTTCAGCTCCGAGGGAAAGTAAGAAGCGTGTTTGGTCAGACCTAAAGAGCGCAAAAGTATGATTTTTAGTACCAGTTGGACCTTCCCTGATAGAGAAAACAATCGACTACTGTATGTTAATAAATGAAGCAATATGGCCAAAACCAACAGGGCAGTATTTTTTTTTTTTGTATGATTTTTATATTCTGTTTTATTATATTCTTTGTACTATCACTATTATTTTCTCTAAAATATTAGTCTACATATCATATTTAATTCATTTTTACTAGTGATTTACCGACCGAGCCACTCTGGTTCGTATCCCGCCTCTGGTGAGGTGAGGTCCCTCAGTGACGGAATTGCGTTACGAGTCCTGGATTTTCCCGGTAACGCTGGTTTGCCGGAACCCCTGAAGTCCGGGCTGTGCTCTGTACAGTTTCTGGTCCCTATGTGTGTTTTGTCAGATTGCTGATCTGTTTTAATTGAGTTTATTGAGTAATTCTAGGGGGATTGCTCCGTTATTTGTTTAGCTTTTGTACCCCTTACTATACGTTATGGTTCTATTGCTGTATTGTTCTGAATTATTCTGAAAATACAAAATACATTCGCAAGAAGTCTAGCCGCATTCTCATCAGATGCGCCCCCTGGTGCTCACATATAGCCATTTGCCTGATGTTAATGTCCGAATCAGTGTGTTAACCAAAGTTGTCTCTCTCACAGCCTCATCTTCCCTGGAGTGCGCCTCTCATCAGACAGCCAGTTCAGCGACTTCCTGGATGGACTGGGCCCCGCCCAGTTAGTGGGGCGGCAGACGTTGGCTACGCCTCCTATGGGTGAGTGTTAGACTGTAGAGCCATTTATACCTCGGGTTGGCATTGGAGCGGCGGAACTCTGTTAGCATTAGTGGTTAGCACATTTAGCAGACTTTATCCAGAGCTTCCCCCATCGTAAAGCTAGAACAAACGGGCAACCGAGGAAGGATAAGTCAGATAGAGCACGTAGGGTGAGAAACAGGGTACTCAGTTGGTCTTTTTTTGGCCACAGGTGACATCCAGATCGGAATGGTGGAGAAAAAAGGAGCGCTGGAAGTGGAGGTCATTCGAGCCCGAGGCCTTGTGGGTAAACCAGGATCTAAGGCACTGCCAGGTAAGATTATAAACCATTCCAGTGCCTAAACTGTTGGGCATGCCAAACCGAGCCGTTTTGCTAACAAGAGTCGAACCCTTCTGTCTTCACCCAGCCCCTTACGTGAAGGTCTACCTGCTGGAGAACGGAGTGTGCATCGCCAAAAAGAAAACGAAAGTAGCTCGCAAAACCCTGGACCCCCTTTATCAGCAGCAACTGTCCTTCGAGGAGAGCCCAGGAGGAAAAGTACTACAGGTAAGATTTATGTAGGGTTCGGTACTTCCGAAACCCCCACCACCAGGGTTCGAGTCCTGGGTCGGGCATCTGTATCAGTTGGAAAAGTCTAAAAATAAAAAATAAAATCCTCAAAAATAAGCCCGCTGGACAAAAGCTGGGGCCGGATTCATGAAAGTTTCTTAAGAAAGAAAATGTGTTTTTTCTTAACTTCATTCCTGCTAAAAAAGTTACGAAAGTTTGTTATTCTTCAAATAACTTCTTAAAAATGACTATTTTTTTCCTTAACAATTCTGAGGAGGAGTGGTATTCCTGAACACATTCTGTTCTTAAATGTTGTCCTAACCGTACCATAGCCTCACACTCGTCTTAGGCTGGAAGAGGTTAGGGTAAGCGTCAAAATTTAAAACTATAAACTGTTTAGTTACTGGAAATTACATTTAATTTCAGTGCTTAAAAGCCTTTCAGTGAAGGTCGTCCTTAAAATACGAAAGTCTACATGAGGAAAGTTTTTCTTCCACCATCACCTGTAGTTCTGGTTTGCTAAAGTTTTTTGAAGGCTTGATTTACATTTCCTCCGTTTTGCCATTCCCAGAGAGGATTCAATTAATAACGGACATGATGGTCAATACAGATACAAAATGCGTCTCGCACAGAATATCGTAAGCTAAAAAAGCAACGTGGTCTACGTGAGAAAACGATGGAGAGCTTCTTAAGAAAATCTGAAGAAAATAATTGATTTCTTAAGATAATTTTTGAGGACTTAAGTTTATTTCAATAATTGCATTTAAGAACATTCTTACGAACTTCTTAGTGTTTGTCTTAAGAACTTTCACAAGTTTTTTCTTAAGAAACCTTTCGTGAATTCGGCCCCTGATCATAGTCGGATCTCTGCAGTTATCGGATTAAGAAACCCGATAAAGGGAGCTGGATTTTACCCCGATAGTCGGATTCCTCATAGCATGATTTCCTGACATGACACGGTTGCCAGGTCCGCCTATTCTAAAGACTTCCACGAAAGCTTTCTTCAGAAAAAACTTGAAGGTTCTTAAGACAAATACTAAGAAATTCATAAGAATGTTCTTAAATGTTCTCAAATATTTTCTTAAGAAAATCATAATTATTTTCTTAAGTTTTTCTTAAGAAACTTCATCGTTTTCTCATGTAGACGATGTTGCTTTTTTAGATTACGATATTCTGTGCAAGACGCATTTTGAATCTCTATTGACCATCATGTCCGTTATTAGTTTAATCCTCTCTGGGGCAAAACGGAGGAAATTCAAACCAAGCGTTCAAAAACTTTAGCGAACAAGAACTAGAGGTGATGGTGGAAGAAATGGCAGCTTTGCCATAAACTTTCCTCATGTAGACATTTGTATTTTAAGGATGACATTCAATCAAGGCTTTTAAGCGTTGGAATTAAATGTAAGCCTCATTTCCAGTAACTAATTTGTTTAAAGTTTTAAATTTTGATGCTTACCTTCACCTCTTACAGGCTGAAATGAGCGTGAGGCTATGGTACGGTTAGGAAAACATTTAAGAACAGGATGTGTTCAGGAATACCACTCCTTAGAACTGTTCTTAAGAAGAGAGTTCAGGAAAAAATTTAAATCATTCTTAAGAAGTTATTTAAAAAATAAACTTTTGGAACTTGTTTAGTAAAAGTGTAAAAGAAAAAACATATTTAAGCAGATTTTCTTTCTTAAGAAACTTTCGGGAATCCGACCGCTGACTTTCCTTCATTGGCTGTGTTGGGTTTTTTCCTGACGATCCAGCTCGCCTGACTTCTGACACCTGCTGCAGATTTCCTCTTGTTAGTGAACGTCCCATTACGAGTCTGAACCTTAAGCGGAGTCATTTCAAACCTGTTTGTTTTCGGACCCATCTCTGCTCTTGTTTTGAACCTTAACCCTAACGGAATGTTTTTTTTTGCAGGTCATCGTGTGGGGAGACTATGGCCGGATGGACCACAAATCTTTTATGGGCGCCGTTCAGATCCTATTAGACGAGCTGGACTTGTCCAACATGGTGATTGGCTGGTTTAAGCTCTTCCCTCCGTCCTCGCTGGTGGACCCGACGCTGGCTCCCATGACTCGCCGGGCGTCCCAGACGTCTCTGGACAGCAGCACGGCGCAGTTCGGCCGCTCGTAGCGCAGCGCTATTTACTAGCGACCTCGTAGCATCCCGCGGGTGGGAGTTTGAGATTTGAGGCCGATCGCAGCCCCAGTAACACTGCATGCTTGGTGTCGTCTTCTGAGCCTGTTTCCTAGGGGCGAAAACTAAACGCGGTCCTGTGTTTGCTCGCAAAAAAAAAAAAGAAAAAAGAAATAAGATTCTACCGATTAAAAGCTGACGTTGTGCACGGAGACGGCCCCTACAGAGGGGGGACAGGCGGGCGAAGAAACAGAAAAAAGGACCTGTTTTGTCCTAATCGAAGCCATTCGGTATGGGTTTGATCTACGATGCCGTACAAACCTGTATTATTGTTCTCATTTTTCTTCCATTCAGTCCATCGTCGCTGTGTTCGTACGTCAAGGAGGGGTTCCTGGGTCACGCCATTCAAACAGACCCTAAAAAAAAGATACAGAGCTGAGGTAGTTCCTATAAACCCCCCCTCACCTGCACCTCATCCCCCCCCAGATATGCACAGCGAGACTGTTTGTAGATTTTTAAACGCAATACAGCGCAAACCGACTGGAAAGGCGAAGGTGAATTTTTGGGATCTCCGAGTAAGGGAACTCTTTTGTTTTGCATGGACACAGTATAGCAGGACTTTAGCTGAAAATCGATATTTTCTTGACTTGCGAAAAAAAAGAAACAGATCAGCCATTTTTGACAGTTTCTATTCTTTTTAAAGAGAAATTTCACTAGTGCATGGTTTTCACGGAGTGAATGCAATGGCGTGATTACAAAAAAAAAAAAAAAAAAAAAATCGAACCCTGTTTTATTGTAGGGTCCCGTCCTGTTTTTATGGACCTTAAAACATTTTATTTGGACTGAAAAAATGTGACGAAGAAAATGGACATTTTTCTCGCTCCCTTATCCCGGGGTAACGTCTCGGATCCGATTTCCCCCGCTGTTAAACCAGGCGGCTTCGCGTTTTGTATTCGAGCTGGATCCTGATTCGACTTAACAAGCATCTTGAAATGGATTTTCTGCGACACGTCTTGGGCGCAGCATGTTTTCATAAAGGCGATGATTGGAAGAAAAAATTTAGGAACACGATTTATTGCGGTTTCTTGTACAGTGCATGTCGGCTATCTTACATTTGTCCTGAATTCAATTTTAAGACGATCTGGCTGAAACATTCCACCTAGTTTATTTAGTCCTGTTTTGTTTTTAAAAGCTGATTAAACACGTAGGAGTTTTGTATCCTGACCAGAACATCGTTCCTGTTCCTGTTCCTGTTCCTGTTCAGGGCCGGTATTTGGGACTAAAGCTAAAAGGTGGCAGTATTGCGGCGCAGTTTTACACACGGCTCCCTTTGAAATTGGACACGCTGTAGGAATCTTTGCTTTGTTTTCAGAAAGTACGTTGAAATATATTTTTCTTAGTTTCTTTACAAGCCAAGAGCGATTTTCATTCTTAATTTTCTATTTTAGTAATCGAAACTTTGAGACTCTTCTAGGTAGGGTGGAACGGAGCTATACAAGAGACATCATTCCTCTTCCGTGTAAAGCGAAATCTATTTTGGTGTCCACGCAAAGTTTTTCCTTTTCTCTAACAAGCTGTGTATAGGTTCTCTCTAATTTTACGATTTGTACATATTAGCTGTCATAAGTCATGGGACTCGCATCGAAATAACCTAGAGGTGTATGAGCTGATGGGACTGGGATGCCGTCTCAGTCGATCAAGTCATGTTCTATACCCTTTCGAATGCCTTCTCTTTTTTCTGTTACAATGTGTTCATGCCAAGGCTATGTCTTGGTCAAGTATGGTTGAGTACAGAGATTTATGTAAGTTATTTTTCAAATTAAACAATTAAAAGCGATATTACACTGAATCTGAGTTGCAAGTTTTTAATCACACTCCTGTGGATGGGAAATCTTGTGCCCTACTTGTGACCTCACTTTGTGTGAAAGCAAGAGTAAAGAGTGGAAACGTTTTGCTCCATGATAAAGCAGATTACAGAGAAAAAAAATCCTAAAATGCGTTATCTTGACTGTTAAAGGAAAAAAATATCCACACCAATCAGGAGGAAGAGAAACCAAAATAGCTGAAGTACAGCTGCTGACACATCAGTTGTTCCTTCCCAAAAACAGCTTTGTGGTTGTTTTCATCTGACGGATGCTGTGAGTAAACGTTGCGGTTTGACTCCGAAGACTCGGTGTGTTTTCCTCCGTAAACGTCTGGGATAGCTGGTCCAGCTCTGCTCGGGTTTGCTCACGAACGTGAGGTGGGTTATAATTTCAACTTTGCTATTTGATATACTAACAAATATGTAACAACTCAGGTTAGGACTGGTCCTCATAAGCTTATCGGAGACACCGAGTTTTAGCATTTACAGAACATTAGATATTCATAAAGGAACTCGAACTGACAAGTTTTACATTGGAAAATATTTGGAATGTTGAAATAAATACTGTAATACTGCATTATCACTAAAACAATTTGTGCCATAAAAATATAAACCCTGTACATCCACTGCTCTGGAAATGTTACGTTTTTAACTAAATAAATACTACAGCTGTACGCGAAACTTAATTTCTGGACACAAAGCTAACTATGACACATTACTGCAACTCGCAAATGACTTGAACGAAACATTCATTTATCCAGCTTTTCATGAGAGAGCAATTAATTCTTCCTACACTAGCAATATATGAATTAATGTAGTAATTAAGGTCGAACGGGAAGCATTACTAAAGTATTACTTGTCCGTGTTCATGTTTGTGCCCCTCGGAAATGAAGTGTGATCTAAAATTACGTGAACAAAACTTTGCATAGAGTTCAGTACGTCAAACGTACAACCAAGGTGCAACGTTTTGAGTTTTGAGGGCTGCCTTTTCCAGATGATAGATTACTGTTTTGTAAGTTTTTTCATTTAATTTTGTTCTATACAACTTCAACAGTAGACCTTAGAGAGTTTAGAGCCTAGATCAGAAAAACTAAAATTCCCTGAGGCGCATATTGAGGGAATTTTAGAGGATCTGAGCTCAAATGAGGAAACGTCTTCAGACATGACAGTCTGGCTGAAACAGAATGGGAACTGAGCTTTAGCTGTATACCATACTAGTTCAGCGTGACATCCCGACACAATAAAGACAGACTTCGATGAACTGTATTAACTTTTTAGGTGCTTTCTTACAAGAAGCTCGGAGAAGCTGAAAAAAATGTTAAAATCATATCAAGAATACAGTGGTGCTCGGAAGATTGTGAACCCTTTAGAATTGTTTTAGATTTCTGCATAAATAGGACCAAAACCATCAGATTTTCACACAAGTCCTAAAAGTAGATCAAGAGAACCCAGTTAAACAAATGAGACAAAAATATTATACTTGGTCAATTATTAATTGAAGAAAATGATCCAATATTACATATTAGTGAGTGGCAAAAGTATGTGAACCTCAAGGATTAACAGTTAATTTGAAGGTGAAATTAGAGTCAGGTGTTTTCAATCAAT
>JAJAGP010007601.1:0-12504 GCA_025084515.1 Ancistrus triradiatus
CCTTAAGAAGGCCGTTCATGCAAGAAAACCCTCCAATGTGGCTGAATTACAACAATTCTGCAAAGATGAGTGGCCAACATTCCTCCACAACGCTGTAAAAGACTCACTTCAAGTTATGGCAAACGCTTGGTTGCAGTTGTTGCTGCTAAGGGTGGGCCAACCAGTTATTAGGTTTAGGGGCAATCACTTTTTCACACAGGGCCATGTAGGTTTGGATTTTTTCTCCCTTAATAATAAAAAACACCTTCATTTAAATACTGCATTTTGTGTTTACTTGTGTTGTCTTTGACTAATATTTAAATTGGTTTGATATTCCGAAACATTTTTTCACACCACTGTATCTAGTCAAAATGCGGCAAGAACTGAATTAGATGAATTCCGAGTTGGTCGAGAACCGAGGTACCACTAGTTTACTGGGGTCAGTGTTCAGTGTATAGTTGTGTCCAAATGTATTCAGGAGTTGCGTGAATGACTGTGTACTGAATCGTGAATCATGAATCATGAATCGAGTTTCGGCTAAAACGAGTCGCGCAGCTCAATTCATACAAGTTTAAGCAAGTGTGCAGAGAATCGAGCAAACGACGTGAACCAAGACAAACTTTTCTAGTCAAATTGCTTCGAGAACTGAATTTGACGAGTTCCATGGTGGTCAAGATCCAGGGTACCACTGTATATTATAAATAACTACATTACAGCAAGTTCACAGCAGGTTCACCTTCAATGACTATGGATGCAGCGTCACTGAAAGATGTGGGTGAAAATCGGTTGTGCTAAAAAAACTAATATAGAAAGACCGATTAGTTAAATAAGGAGCCATGTCTGAAAGCTTTGTGTATATTTGCATTTTCTAAAACCAGATTCCAAATTTATTTTCTGACCATAGAACTGTTCTTCTTAGAAATGGGACATCCAACCATTTTCCAAAATCAGTGACAATGTACCTTCAAGTAAATGTCATTAAAATGGTTTCCTTCTCCCTAAATGGGACTTTAATCCCCTTCCTGAAAGACAGAATGCATGTTCCAACTCATCCACCTTAATCTGTTTGATGGCACACAGCAGTCTAGAGAGACATAGTGTCAGCAAGCATGATCATTACGCTCATTTAGACCAGTTACTCTGTAACTGTGTTTTGCCTACCCCACCACTGGGAGCCCATGGCTGTTGATAAATGCGTGGAGAGGCTTTGCACTCTGGGGGCATGGGACGGTATTGGTAAACGGAGGTAAGATTGAACGTGCTTGCTGTGTTTATCAATGAGGTGTGCTGCACTATTGATTAGCAAAAACCCACCAGGCAAGTGGGCGTAGTCCATCAGTGACATGGTAATGGTACAAAGACAAAAGACAAGAGCTGGCCTTCATAGGCGACTTTCTCTGCGTTACTTAATAACAAATTATATAATTAAAGTCCTAATGGACAAATAATTATAATCAATACACAATTAGAAGTTTTAACTTATTATCAACTTTGAGATGATGAAATATAGAATAATTCCATAAAAGTGGTGCTGTTTCTTTTTCTGCTTGTCTCAGCTTTTAAAAAAAGCTAAAAAAGCATATACGACCCATACTGTCCCATAAAGTGCTTAGGATAGATGTCTGGTCAGGGCTGTTCTGGGCTATAGATACTCCATCTTGGCATTACGGCAAAATGATTAAAAAATGATTAATCCTAATCCAGGCAAATAAATGATACGACCCTTGACGGATCACTGTATTACTCACAGGGTGATGGGTGTAATTAAACTATGAAATACAGCCTCAAAAAACTGGGGCCAAGACATACTGTTTCTGGGAGTTCCAAAGGATCATCATAAATGCTCCAATAAGGCATCAAGGGGCATGCAGGTCCTTCATGGATGGAGAAATAAATATATCTGCAGTTTATGGCTTAAAGTTTAATATTCTGCACAATCTGTTGCATAGATTATCTGACATAATTGATTTTTAGCATTTAGGATATTATGCTGTAGCAGAACGTTACAAGTGGTGATTCCAGGAACCACACGTGAACCCATGTCAGTAGCCTAACCCATCTGGCCTGCAATCTAACATGTAATACCATGAATTATAACCAGAACTCCCCTGAACTGTACAACTCCTTAACTGTTCCTAGGGTGGCTGGTTCCATATCCTGAAAATAAGGACAGCTCTCAAAATAAAAGCCACAAGAAATGAACACAAATCAAAATGAAAGTCACACAATATCTTAGGGTAATATTGTTGGTTAAAGTGCCTAAATTAAACAGTATGATGTTCCAGATCCCTTAAAAAAGTACACTCCACCATCACTTTATTAGGTACAACAAACCCGTTTTATAAACACTTTTTTACATTTTTAAATTATCAGTTAGACTTCCATATAGAGCACTTTGTAAGTTCTACAATTACTGTAGTCCATCTGTTCTCTACATACTTTGTTTGTCCCCTTTACTCTGTTCTCTAATGGTCAGGACCCCAAGAGGACCACCACAGATCAGGTAATATTTGTTTTAATGGATCATTCTCAGCACTGCAGTGACACTGATGTGGCATTGGTTTGTTAGTGTGTGTTGTGCTGGTATGAGTGGATCAGGCACATCAGTGATGCTGGAGTACTTAAACACCTCAGTATCACTGCTGGACTGAAAATAACCCACCTACCAAAAATGTCCAGCCACCAGCATCCTGTAGACAGTCCTGTGAGCACTGATGAAGGATGAAGGATGACGAACACAAACTGTGCTGCAACAGATGACCTGCTGTCTCTGACTTTACATCTACAAGGTGGAGCAATAAGGTATATGTGTCTAAAAGAGTGCAGAGTGAGTGAACACAGTGTTTAAACACCATAACACACACTAACACACCACCATGTCAATGTCACTGCAGTGCTGAGAACGATCCACCACCCAAATACTGTAATACTTGATCTGTGCTGGTCCTGTGGGGGTCCTGACCATTAGAAAACTGGACAAAGGGGACTAACAAAGTATGTAGTGAAACAGATGGACTGTAATTGTAGAACTACACAGTGCATCTATATGGTAAGTGGAACTGATGAAATGGACAATGAGTGTAGAAACAAGGAGGTGTACCTAATAAAGTGATCTGTGAGTGTATTTTGCCGCTTTACATTTACAGCATTTAGCAGACGCCCTTATCCAGAGCGACTTACAATTGATACAACCTTACAATCCAAGCAATTGTGGGTTAAGGGCCTTGCTCAAGAACCCAACAGTGGCAGCAAGGCAGAGGTGGGATTTGAACCCTGAATCTTCTGGTCCATAGTCCAGTACCTTACCCACTAGGCTACCACAGTCCCAAAGGCAACGTGATGACCAGCAGCCCCCTTCCCCAGTACAGTTCCACCACCTTCCATCTTCAACTTTAAATCCTGGGTAATATGTTGTACTTGCAACCTATCTTAAACCACAAAACAGCTTTATAAATAATTGGTTGTTTACTAACCAAAGAATACACCTATGATATTTGAGCATGCTTGCTTTCTCTGCATGCTTTTCGTGCTGCTAATATACATATTCCAAAGTTTAAAGTGAACTTTTTTTTTTACTAAATGAATGATATTTAGTTGACAATTCAGAATTAGTTGATTCCATACTTTTATAAACATATCAAAAAATTGAAGTACAGGATTTGAAAAGACATCATGTAACAGTAAATAAGTAAATAATCTCAGATCTGTATGCAGTTTTTTAGTTAAGCTAATCAAATCTAATTGCTCTAACCAAATACCTATAGTATATTTATAGTGTATGAAAAGCTCTTTGGGATAGTCAATGGATTTTGAAGGTCCATAGAATTAAAAAAAACTCCATTAGGATAGGAATTGCCTACATGACATTAATTGATTAATTGAAAGACTGATGGAACAAGTCGATCCAGTCACGCTTAGGAACATAGTGAATGTTTAGGGGCAAAAAAAGATTTGCATTAAATGTAACCGATCATCTTTGTGTGTGCAATGAAATGGGGCAGAAGTAGTATTACAACACAAAAGTCTCTATATCCTGCATAGTTATATCATAAAATGAGCACTGAAGAATCAAATTTTGCTTTTACAAAATACACTGATAATAACAAATTATCAAATTAATAGGTATTATATCAGATATAATACAAGAATAACTGCATTGGCAAAATTAACTTTCTATTTAGCAAATCGTACATTAGCTACGATGTTAAACTGTTGCAGTGAACTGCACATGTGAACTCAACAATATATATTATTATATTATATATAATATATATTGTTGAGTTCACATGTGCACTATATACAGTGGTGCTTGAAAGTTTGTGAACCCTTTAGAATTTTCTATATTTCTGCATAAATTTGACCAAAAACATCATCAGAATTTCACACAAGTTCTAAAAGTAGATAAAGAGAAGCCAGTTAAACAAATGAGACAAAATATTATACTTGGTAATTTATTTATTGAGGAAAATGATCCAATATCACATATTAGTGAGTGGAAAAGTATGTGAACCTTTGCTTTCAGTATCTGGTGTGACCCCCCATGCAGAAATAACTGCTACTAAACGTTTCCTGTAACTGTTGATCAGTCCTGCACACCGGCTTGGAGGAATTTTAGCCCATTCCTTCGTACAGAACAGCTTCAACTCTGGGATGTTGGTGGGTTTCCTCACATTAGCTGCTCGCTTCAGGTCTTTCCACAACATTTCGATTGGACTAAGGTCAGGACTTTGACTTGGCCATTCCAAAATGTTAACTTTATTCTTCTTTAACCATTCTTTAGTAGAACGACTTGTGTGCTTAAGGTCGTTGTCTTGCTGCATGACCCACCTTCTGTTGAGACTCAGTTCACAGACAGATGTCCTGACATTTTCCTTTAGAATTATCTGATATAATTCAGAATTCATTGTTCCATCAATGATGGCAAGCCGTCCTGGGCCAGATTCAGCAAAACAGGCCCAAACCATGATACTACCACCACTATGTTTCACAGATGGGATAAGGTTCTTATGCTGGAATGCAGTGTTTTCCATTCTCCAAACATAATGCTTTTCTTTTAAACCAAAAAGTTCTATTTTGGTCTCATCCGTCCACAAAACATTCTTCCAATAGCCTTCTGGCTCGTCCACGTGATCTTTAGCAAACTGCAATGTTATTTTTGGAGAGCAGTGGCTTTCTCCTTGCAACTCTGCCATGCACACATTGTTGTTCAGTGTTCTTCTGATGGTGGACTCATGAACATTGACAGAAGTTCTTTGTGACCTCGCCAACTATTACACGTTTTGCTCTTGGAGTGATCTTTGTTGGTCGACCACTCCTGGGGAGGGTAACAATGGTCTTGAATTTCCTCCATTTATACACAATCTGTCTGACTGTGGATTGGTGGAGTCCAAACTCCTTAGAGATGGTTTTGTAACCTTTTCCAGCCTGATGAGCATCAACAACTCTTTTTCTGAGGTCCTCAGAAATCTCCTTTGTTCGTGCCATGATACACTTCCACAAACATGTGTTGTGAAGAGCAGACTTTGATAGATCCCGGTTCTTTAAACAAAACAGGGTGCCCACTCACACCTGATTGTCATCCCATTGACAGAAAACACCTGACCCTAATTTCACCTTCAAATTAACTGCTAATCCTAGAGGTTTTCACCTACTTATCCACTTCACTAATATGTAATATTGATCCTTTTTCCTCAATAATCCATGACCAAGTAGAACTTTTTTTGTCTTATTTGTTTACACTTGGTTCTCTTTCTCTATTTCTATTTAGGACTGTGTGAAATGTGAATATATATTATCTTAGTAATATTGGGCTTATTATTTGTATACATGTTACAATAAACAAGGCTCAAATAATAAAACCACTTGATAAAAAAATAGTTTTGCTGGCAGTTTAGCTGACATTTTCACATGATTGGCTTTCTGTAAGATCCTGAAAATACAGTGAGCGAAACAGTACTTTAATGAATTTCCATATTTTGTTAGCATACTACCATGTAGCTGCAGTGTAACCGATGACAAGAAGGCATAAGGGTGTTGCCAATTTTGTAATCTTGTGTAAATTTATGTTTGTGTCAGCTTTCCTTTGGTATAGGAAAACATGCAACACAATTTTCACATAGTATATAACCAATACATTCATTGTACATTCAGCTTGATTTCCTTTCCTTTTATTTTTCATGCAGATGGATTACACAATGACATCGTGTTCTTCTGCAATGAGGGGACAATGCCGTGACAGGATGGACAAGCTGGAGCGTGCCACAGTTCTCATTGTGGATCTGCGTCTAGTGGTCCAGAGAATGGGAGATTCACAACAGGACGCAACACACTGCTCTACGATTAAGTGCCGTCATTGTACCTGATCAGTTCTCAGTTTACATATTAACACTTACCAAAGTCATTTATATACAGTATATTCCTTAACAAGTGCTGATCTATCTTGAGAAGTTATAGTTCCTCCACTGTTGTACTACTGGGTAAACTTTAGCAGTCATAACACTGCCACTACGTTTGCCCTTGAGGCAATGTTCCACAGTGACAACAATGAAGATTTAGGGTTATCACCTTCAATTAACATAGAAAATGCAGTTATTTTTAGTTGTCCTTGTGTGGTCTTGTTTATTTATGCTCACCCTGGATGCTCCTAAAATGTGTAAAAAAAAAAAGTCATAAAATATTTTTAGAGTGTTATTTATTTCTTAAGATTTCCAAGAAGGCATCTTTAGATTCCATATTCCTGCTTACCGAAAGCCACGAACATCTAATTTACTAAGGTTGTAACAACACACAAATTGCAAAATAAAAAAAAACTGTACTCTGTTTTTAAAAGGTTCTGTGAGATTATATACTGTAGATAATTTACCACATATCTGTGAAAAAGTTCCAGACTAAAGAAGTAAATTGACTTAATAACATAGACTGTATATATAAATGGACTGGACGACAGCGGGTCAAAAGTGAAGCCACTACATATCTGATGCCCTCTAGTGACTGGCTGCAGTACAATTTTTAACCCCGCCCATCCCCATGTAAGTGAACGGCTCAGGCGACAAGTTTTCATTTCAAGTTACACATCTGACATTTTTTTCTGCAACTGTATTTCTGGTCCCAATTCTATAAGCTACCATCACATTAGTATCTCTCCTAGTATATTTCTTCACGATGAATGGGTTTTATGGAAGTTATTTGGTGATACTTAAAGGGGTGTGGCGATTAGATGATTGACAGCTATGGCTCTGTTGATTGACGACTCTTTCTGATCTGTGTCCTGTGAGTGATTTTGGAAATCTTGTTCTTTGGTGATACCTCAAACTGAACATCTCAATCATTCATCTTGTAAGGACAAAGCCTGTGATTTATATGCTGGTACAAAAATAGTCGGTCCGACTGCCATGCTGCGACGTGGGTGCTCACAGTGCACATGAAACGCAGCGCCTCGACAAGTGTTCTGTTTACATATAAGCATTCAATTCAGCAGAATATGGCACAATGTATATCTAAATGTTGATAAAGGGCATAGCTTGGCTAACTTGTGCTATGCTGTGTGCTGAAATTCAACAAAAAAAGGAGAAGCTGGAAAGACGTGGAGAATAAGGTTTGTCCATTTTACAGAGAGAGTTGGAGCTAAGTTACAGCTTTAGCGCGCGTCTGTAGGGGTACCCAAAACATTCTCAACTCGCTCTGTGTATATGTGACTCTTGGTGCTCACTCGGAGATCGTTTACACTGGATGGCAAACGTCAGTCGTTCGAGCTAAAGTTCGGACCGATCCTGAAATTCACTCGGCTATGACCAAATTGGGCTAAAACCGCACAGTGTGTGATTGACTTTAACTTCTTAACTTCCCTTTTAACGTCAGTCTATGTTCCTATGAACAGTGCAGTCAGTCACAATGTGCATCCCCGGCATAAAACTGAGAGGTGGGCGTACCCTAACGAGTGTGAGTGGGGATTTGGGTGGAGATTACGTCCCGCCTACAGTCTCTACTGCGCTTGCTCTGGCTGCAATTTGCATCTACTCCGCAAGCGCACTCAATATGCCAGCACCCAGGTGGCCATCTTGGTGGCTTCAAGAATTCACAATGGGTGTCAACGATGATGTATTGCCCATAATATATACAGTCTATGGTTTAATAATAAACAGTAATAACATTTAATTTGTTCATTTGCCTTGCGGTGTAATTCAGTGCAAGCTGAATTTACCTCGAACTAAAGACTTACCTTTTCACTCAGCACTTAAGACTGAAACTACACCTAAGCATTTATTTTAAAAGTATATTCATGTATTATGACTGTTTCTTGCTCATTTCTAAGAACTACAATCGTCCCCAGTTCCTGCGGTGCAAACACGCAAGAAAGGGGGCACAGTTCTAAGGACTATGAAAAATTCCTCCAGTGTGAAGTGCCTTTTTTGGCTACTCCTTCAGAGTAGATACTTTTCTCAGTGTATATGAACCTTGAGTGATGATTTTTCCAGACATACTGATGCAAGTGTAATATTGAGAGGTCCAGACACAACTGCCTATGTTGATGCAACCACCATTTTTAAAAATATGTGTACACTGGTAGGCATTTAAACAACAGATCTACACCCTACAAAAACACAGACAGTTAAATCCAGGCTTTGCTGAGCCTATGTGAAATGGAGGAGGTACAATACGATTTTGAGTCGTTTCACCAGTCATCGCTCGGCCTACATCACGTCAGGTTCCTACTGGTAGTGCGAATGCAGACCAAAAAAAGACCCTGGAACGAATGTAGTTCTTGGGGGAGCTCCCAAATAACCTTTTAGGACCGTTTGGTGCATAAGTTCCTAATGTAATAAGTACTCACACCTTCTGACCAATCAGAATCAAGAAAACAGCACTGTGGTGTATATATAGCTGTAATATAGTTCATGGAGTATAGAATAGTATAGTAGTTTTTATTAGGATTAAACTTTTTTATTAATAAGGTCTACTATTTGCAAAGTATTATATAGGCCTAGTTATTATTTTTCCCATCTGAGAATCCTAGATTCCTGTCATGAGAAGGGACCCACATGGACCAGGAACAGACTGAAAAATGTGCAGTAGAGAAATTAATTGCCAAGGAAATTGTCGCTTGTGTTTTGTGTCTCTGTTCTGAAGTATAATTTGTGTTTCTTCCAGTGAAGCTTTTTGGACTACTTTTCCATACACCGTGATGACTTTTCTAACAGTTAGATCTTCAATGTAATATACATGTACCCTTGCAAGTAGGCAGAGTAATGCAGTCATTTTTAAATCAGAGTTTTCTTGAAAAGCCTAGAGTTTCTGGACTACAATGAGCTAATCAATATTCTGCAGCAGTAGCTCTACACATCTATGCCCAGCGTTGTAAAATGTAGTGTAATTACTGTAGCCTGTACATGCCGTTAGGGTTACAGTAGGCAGTTAAGTGCTCATTTCATACCAGAAGCAATAACTTCAGTGCTTTTGCACCGCTTGCAATATTAATTAATTTTCTCCTGTTATTCCAGTTTCCTCCTACATTCCAAAGACATTCGGTCAAATGGCCTCCCCAAAGTATGTGAGAGTGTGTGTGCACGTACTCTGAGATGGACAGGATCGTATCTAATGTTAGTTCCCACCTTGCACCATGTGGTGCTGTTAGGCCCTGGCCCTTGCCTTAGCAATCCTGAATTGGATTAAGTGACTGTAGAAAGTGAAAATCAAATGGTCTGTGGAAGCAACAAAACTCATCAAAAACAATAAGAAAACACAAGGTTCAAGGCCAAACAGAAACTCAAAAGTTATTCTGATTCAGTCAGCTATTCTTGCAGGTTGAACACAAATAATCCCAAGCACTGGGAGTGACGCAAACACTACTTTTTCAAGGTTTACGTTTTAGCTGACAAGATTTATTATAGTTATTACAGTAAAAACATATGGGAGAAACACTGGGCATTGTTTGCTAAAGAATCCATGTGCACTTTATTCAGCAATAACAGAGTGGACAAATCCTAATTGGCAATAAAAAACAGAATGCTAATTTCAGGTAAGGGTTACAAAATTAAAGTAGCATTAACTGATTTTCATACAGCTCAGGAGCCTTGTTCAAGGGGTGTGACAGACCCCTTACAGTTAGCGTACCAGAAACACAGGTATGTATGACATCAAATTCAAATCAACAAGACAGAGGAGCTAGTGTTTGATTTATAGTGGGTCAGTGAACCCTTGAGACCAGTGACCATTCAAGGGGAGGAGGTGCTTCAGTCTTACAAATACCTGTACAGGAAAGACCAGAGCACACTTTTCTTCCTGGAAGTGGAATAGAACTTCTGATTGAACTGTTTTATCAGTCTGTTGTGGCCAGTTTCCTGTTCCATGCAGCGGTCTGATCACGATCACAAAGTGATCAGGAGACTGATCACAAAGGTCAGCTCCATGACAGGGACGACACTGGACACACTGGAGCCGGTAACGAAGAAGAAGGTGATAGGAAAATTGGAAAACATCTTGGAAAATTCTGCTCACCCCCTCCATGGGTTCCTAGCTCATGACTCATTCCACCAAAGTGCTCTAGCAAGCGTTATTGGAAATCTTTTCTACCAGCCCCTATTCAGCTTCACAATGGTTCTTACCTGCATTCGAACATTACCCTAGTCTCACAGCATGAACAACAGACAATATACCAGCACAAGCTCTGGAACTCTGACCACAGTTACACACATGAATGTATAGTGTGCAAGCTTTTGTGCTGTTGGCTGCATCTTGTGTTTTTGTATTTTGTAAATCAAGTACTGGATTTAATGTCTTTCTTTTATATTTGTCTATCCATCCATCCATCCATCCATCCATCCATCCCTCCCTGTCACCCCACCTCTGTCAATCTTCCACTGTTGGGCCCTTGAGCAAGGCCCTTAACAAACAAATGCTTGGATTATAAGACTGTACCAGGTGTAAGTCGCTTTGGATAAGGGTGTCTGCTAAATGTAAAATGTAAATCACTATCTATCTGTCTGTCTGTGTATCTACAGTACTCTATCTATCTATAGTACTGTTCAAACTGTTTTTAGGCCACCATTAGGTTAGATATACCATTGTTTTGTAATTATTTCTCAGTCTTTTTATTAGAATACAACCTGACAATACAGGAAATTTGTAAGCTGTATTGAATAGATTAAAAAAAAACCTGAAAAAACAGCTTCAGCTACAACATAGACTGTGGTAGCCTAGCGGTTAAGGTACTGGACTATGGACCAGAAGGTCCAAGGTTCAAATCCCACATCTGCCAAGCTGCCACTGTTGGGTCCTTGAGCAAGACCCTTAACCCACAGTTGCTTGGATTGTAAGACTGTATCAATTGTAAGTTGCTCTGGATAAGGGCGTCTGCTAAATGCTGTAAATGTAAATGTAAATGTACCTAGACTCCGCATAAGCCACTTCAGCCCATTGCTGCGATAAGTCAATGCAGCAGCCATATTGGTTCAGGCAATACTGGCTTTTAAACAAATACAAGTTAATGGGGGAGCTGCAGTTTTTCTGGTTAAAATGCACATAAAAACTAGTTATTTTTCTACCGATATCTGTTTTTTATAATACTGAGAGTCAAAGGCACTATGCATTACAGTACAGCAGTACAGCATATTATTAGCCTGTAAATACAATAAGATATAGTCTAATAAATAATATAATTAATGAAATAATAGGTTAACAATAGTAGATGGTACATGTAGTATAAATAGTAGTATAATGGACATATAATATATATGTGGAATGGTGAATACTGTATTATACAACTATTATATTACTATTTTTTATACTAAATATACTATTTACTATTGCTGTTTTATAATATTATTATTTATTAGAGTACAATCAGGGATCTTTTTCCAATACAAACTTTGGAGGATTGTGAGAAGTTGCCTGGATATAGCGACAACGTTGACGTTGCGGCGTCTAGGTATATTATGTCTATTGTCTATAGTGGCAAGTATTTAGTGTGAAGTCCAAAAAACCACCTTTTCGGAAGGGGAACAGGCTGAAAAGGCTAAGATATGCTAAAGCTCACAAAAATTGGATTGAAGATTGGTGGAAAAGAGTATTATGCTATTTAGAAAATTTTAGGTCCAGTTGTCAACAATATATAATTCCTAAAACAACAAATCTAATGGTGGCCTAAGACTTTTGCACAGTAATGTTTCAGTCAATCTATCTATCTATCTATTTGTCTGTCTATCTGTCTGTCCATCCATCCATCGATCCATCCAATCTAATCTAATCCAAAGTGTGAGAGTAATCATTAAACCGGCAAGGTTCAGGACTGTGCCGATCGTAAGAACGGGTAAAAATACTATCTGTTACTAACTTAATTACTTTTAAGTGTTACCATTACCATTTCTTGTGATGAAAGAAATGGTTGTCAGGTGAGAGTGCTGGAAGGAAGGATTGAAAACTCTAGTATCAGTGACCTCTGGCGGTCAGGAGGGGTAATGGCTGACATATGTGCAACAAGTAGATTTTTATTTAATATATTTATTATGTTTTGAAGTACAACTCTAATCA
>JAJAGP010007602.1:0-12502 GCA_025084515.1 Ancistrus triradiatus
ATCATCTGGATGGTTGCCCAAACTCTTGATTTTGTGTTTCAGTTTTTCCAATATATATGTATTCAACTATATATCAAATATATCATATTTAGGTTTACCACAGAGGTTGTGTACTTTTCATTTGGGAAATCAACAAACCATGAAATGTAACCAAAGAAGCCAAATACTTATGCATTAGACTTTATATAGAACATTCTCAGGCATTAACTCAATGTCAGAGCTTGTAGGCTTTCCCAAAATCTTTGTTGGCATGTATATTGGATCATATCTAAGGCTACATTTACACTGCAGGTAAAAGTGGCCCAAATTCAATTTACTGGAAACATATTTTTATTTTTGATGTTTACAATTTCCTCCTCCATGAAGAGAACAAGATACAAGAGCGGGCACAGGAGCCACAGGAACATATCCTGGATGGGATTATGTGTACTTACTACTATGTATTCATAGTATGTATCTCAGTTAATGGCTTGGATAACAAATGATCATGACATAATCCATGTAAATATCTAAGGTCTAATTGTTTTTTAAAATAGTTTCCATATCATGTTCCACATAAACAATCATAATACAAAACAAAACTGTGTTAATAAATATTTTTGAAATCTTACGGTCACAGAAATACAACAAGCATTCATTCATACACATGTAAAGTAGTAATAACTTACTGTGGTCAAAGGAATTGTCACTAAATGTACCTTCTGTCTGTTGAGCCATGGCCGGGTGAAGAACGTCGACCAAGAAATAAAGAAAATGGCAGAGGGTTAAATTTACTGTCTCCTTCTATCGTCCATAAAAGACAGTGAGGCACAGTCATAAACCAACAAACACACATTCAAATTAACACACCTGACACATCCCGCTTTCATTTACTCGCATCTAGGACACCCCCTACTGTGAGATGTCCTCAAAAACGGACTACCTTCACATTTTAATAAACACTGGCAGTTTGTCATGCACTTAGAATAACAAAAATGTGTACAGAGTCAGACCGAGGGAGACTAACTGATGGCTAAACAAATGAACAAATACAGAAGAAGATAGAGATTTATGGTATCTTGATCTTGCTATATTTTCATTTATTTCATCTAATTATTGTTGTCTTGTATGTGTTTATACATAGTGTATAAGTATTTACATTTACAGCACTTAGCAGACGCTCTTATCCAGTGCGACTTACAAATTATACGTTCTTACAAAAACGGCCCTTGCTCAAGGACCTAACAGTGGTAGCTTGGCAGAGGCAGGATTTGAACCCAGGACCTTCTGGTCCATCGTCTAGTACCTTAACCGCTAGGCCAACTCTAATAATGCCTCACTCAATGTGGATTTTCTGGGGGTCTGGAACAGATTAATTCAGTTTTCATTATTAACAAGTACCGATTATTGTACAGTACTGTTGAAAATGTTTTCATACTGTGTTTCCTTTACTATTCCTGTTGGTGGTCTGTTGGGACTGTGGTAGCCTAGTGGCTAAGTTACTGGCCTCTGAACCAGAAGATCCTGGGTTCAAATCCCACCTCTACCAAGCTGCCACTGTTGGGTCCTTGGGCAAGACCCTTAGCTTGGACTGTAAGATTGTAACAACTGGATAAGGGCGTCTGCTAAATGCTGTAAATGTTCTGTTACTATGTGCAAAGTACCTAAAGTACTGTATGTCCGGTCAACGTCCAGTTTCACAGAACGTAACGCGGACGTTAAAAGGGTGCGTACCTATATAAATACAATACAGAAGCTGTTAGGTAATTCTGTACCCACAGACACATACATACGTGTATATGATTTTTAAACTATATGGGAGACATTTGATCAAACGGACTAATTAGAGGTAAACTTTAAAGTAACTGCTCAGGATACAAACCATGAACTGAACCACACTGTATCCAGTTACAACAGCTAGCTAGTTGGCTAACAGCCCTGAAGTCAAAACCTTCTTGTTAGTTGTTGTTGTCGTTGCGGTCTCCGACGTGCTATTATTATTATGACACATACGAAACTCACAACGGCTGACCGTACACAATTAAGCACCAAACTTGTACTAACGTTAAAAATAAAAAACTGCCTACTTTGTGCCAAGGATCCTCCGGCGACGCGGTATGTTCGGTCATTTTGGAGTAAACACTTACACTGCCAAACCGCTCGGCTTCTAACTATAGAGTACACTAGACAGTGTATATTTCATCCCCTACTAAGTGCACCTATATTGGTCAATAGTAGCTATTTGAAACGTAGCCTAACTACAACAAAGAGCAGGAATCACGAGACGGGAAAGGATAAACTGCGCCATCTAGTGGATCACACAGGCTTTTATTAACAGTGGGTTTATACCAGTTCAGACAGGGTTGCCAGGTTGTATCCCAATTCTGGTATACTTGACAATAACAATTTTCCAATTCACCGTCCAGTACCGGGTTACTAGTACTATTACTAGGGCTAGCTGCCACTCACTGGATATTGTCTCTATTTCAGACCATTCTATGTAAACCCTAGAGATGCCCGTACATGAAAATCCCAGTAGATCAGCAATTTTTGAAATACTCAGACCAGTCTGTCTAGCAACAACCATGCCACTTTCAAAGTCACTTCAATCATCTTTCTTCCCATTCTGTTGCTGCTTTTGAACTTCAGCAGGTCGCCCAGCAAGACATCGCATTGGCGGCTGGATGTTACAGTCTCAGAAAGGTCAAATTATCAGCTTGCATCAGACAAAGAAATCAAGACAGGAGCTGACAGAAATGACCAGACATGGGTGGAATTGGGGCCAACGCATTATTAAGACCTGGACAATGGTGAATCGTCACTTTCACAGAAGACATGTGGACAGAAAAATCACTTAAATGCCTGGTTGAAGCTGAATTGTAAAAAATCGTAGATGGAACTCATGCCTGTGTTAAATAGAGTAAGTAGGCCATTTCCACAGTCTCACACAATGAGAAGAGAACTCACAGGATTGGGACTAAACAGCCATGTGGCCTTAAAAAATACTTGCTAGTGAATCTAATCTCTGTGATGGACTGGCATCTCAACCAGGGCATGCTTATGCTAGGGTTGGTCTAGGGTTTGTTATTTCCTTCACCCTGTACTATCCGTTAAGCTTTGGTCTACCATGACCCCAAATTGGACTAATTGGGTATTTAAAATAATTGAATGACTGAGTTTTCCAAAAAAAAAAAATGTCATTAACTACTAACTGCTCCGACAACTGCTCCTAGACTTTCTTTGTTGGTGAAATATTTAGTCATTTGGCATACAATCAGTGACAGCTTGACAGTGTTGGGACTTGGTCCTAGTGTTGGACCTATTAGTCCAAAAGTATTACCTTAAACGCTGTTTGTGGCGTTTGCACATACATTATAGATGTGTTGCAAAATTATTAGGTTAAACGTTGAACGTGGTGGTTTCCTGTCCATAAACACATTACAATCGGTTCTGAGCATATCTGATGTAATAACTTAGTCTGCCACACGGGGGAGATCTAAACATGTACAATAACGTGTATTTACTGCGGGTACTTTTTGGTTTGGACAAGATGTTGGTGGACGTACACCACTCTTTATTAAAAAGAATAACATCCCTTGTTTTTTCGCTCTAGATTTTTTTGCTCTAGTCCGTTACGAATGACCTAAGTACTTACTGCATTCCACCTCCTGCGATCTCTCTCACTTGGTCTCTAGTTCGTTCTCTCAGTTTCTGTTGCACCCAGTGTTCAGGAAGTGTTTGGTGCTTCTGCTTTTTTTGTGTGGTTTCCTCTTCTCACTCTTCTATCCTCCCTTGATGCAATGTTAACAGTTTCATTGTCAAAGAATCAAGCACAGGTGCCTGTATTGCACGTACCCTTTGCATTTGGAGTCTCAAAAGGCCTTGAGAGAGAGAGAGAGAGTGGACATACAAAACCCTTGAAGAAAGATGCTGCAATCTCTGGCATCCCAACAGAAGATGAGTAGACCGAGGCCTGATGCTTAGATATTCAACACATCCAGTACGGACAGGCTGGACAAGCTTCAGATTCAATTCAGATTGCCTGAAGGACCTCTATTGTTTTTAGGCTGAATGTTAGTATTGTGAGCTGCATTTCTGGTTCCCCTTTTACCACACAGTTTGCTCGTGTTTTCTCTCCGTGTTGTAACTCAGAGGACGTTGCTCAACATAGGACATATTCTTTCCTCGTGCTTGAATTGCCGGCTTTAGTACACACGGTTCCTTGATATCTTTGTGATTTGGACTGAACAGGATTACCAAACGTTGCTTTTCTTCTCAGCAGTCTTCTCAGCTTGCTGGATTTGGCATCATGTCATAGACATGTCTGCTCTCCTGTTTTGGACATAACTTCCAGGACTTAACCGATTTAGTGAACACAAAGAGTGCTTGTCTGTGGATTGCCCATAAGCCGGGAAAGGCGGGGAATTGTGGTTGGCTGTCACTGCATTAAGTTGGGATCCTGGAATTCCTAAGGAAGGTGGTCATGGGGAACGCAGCAGGTGGCATCGAACAAGCGGAGGGCCCTGAGTCTGGGTCCAGTCCTGGTGTGGGGACCATTAAGAAAAAAACAGCCCCTCCCAAGCTACCTATGCCTCCTGAGGAAGAGTTGGAGGAGCGCTTCAGCGTGGTGCTGGTAAGTCATATGGCCAGAGACTAAATGACCCGAAATGTACATGTGCACAAAAATACCCCTATCTGTTTGAGATCTGAAAGTGATGGAGTAAAGTGAAGAGGTTTACCTGTATTTGTTGACTTCCATTACAAGGGCTTTAAGCAAATAGATGTCTTTTTCAGTTAAGAGGTACAATGAAGCACATATACGCTACAGCTGAAGCTGGTAGAGACCAGGTTTAAAATGCTAGTGTATTCCTATAGTAAATAAAACTTCAACATAAATAGCTCTGGTTTGAAAAACCACCCTGATTCACTGACCCTGAGTAACCAGTTCTGTAGCTACACTCCTAAAATTTCCCAGCTTGCACATTAAAGGGTTCTATGAGGCATCCCCATGAGGGAACTCTTAACGGTTCTGGATCGAAGCTACAACAAAGGGGTTTGTGGTCCATTCTGAAGTGATGAACCTTCTGTATGGAACAAATGGCAACTGATATACCAGTAATTCCTTATACAAGTCGTGGTGTTTTTACTCAGACTGAAGAAATGGGTGCTCTGATAGCACAGCATGAATTTGCTAAACCCCCAGGGCTGGGCAACACACAGGCGTGACTGTCCATGTCTGAGGGAGGCGAGACCAGCACAGTGACTCCTGCTGGCCCTGTGATGATTCAGGGCTTGTGTGCCATGTGAACTCCAGGACAGAATCCAGGCTTATGACTTCTCCAAGAGACAGACGTTCCAGTTAATGGGGTAGGATTGGCAGTATGAGTTGTAGAGGTGTTCTACTCTACATAAAGTCTGAGTCTGCACTTCATAGGGAGGATCTTAGAAGAAGAAAAGTAGAGATGAATTGCTCCACATGTTCCAACCCTTCTGGGAAAACACTGTATAGAGAGACGAGACAAACTTGTTCCTCCAGTGTTCTGGAAGAAACTGTCATCCCAACTGTAAAGCATGGTGGAGGAACGTCATTGTTTACTATATTGCAGTATTTGCGTCAAGGATCAGCCAATATATCTATACTTCATCCATCCAAGATAAGACAAGAGTGAAACAATGGGGGAATAAACAGTATGGTTGCTACTCTCCCCAGGAGTTGAAATTCCACAAATATCAAACCAAGAGCGCAATGTGCAAAACTAAATCTGCTAAAAATGGGTGGGAGTTCTTTTCA
The DNA here is from genome assembly GCA_025084515.1 of Ancistrus triradiatus. Taxonomy (NCBI): domain Eukaryota; kingdom Metazoa; phylum Chordata; class Actinopteri; order Siluriformes; family Loricariidae; genus Ancistrus; species Ancistrus triradiatus. The sequence goes on from JAJAGP010007602.1 coordinate 5,771, forward strand.
GGTTTTCCAGAGCTAAAGCAAGGTTTAGTGAACCTTCATGCACATGTGCTAAAACAAACATATTTCAGGTCACTTTCTTTGAGTCCTTTCTACCTAATTAGGAACTTCTCATGTGCTCTGAGTGCAGCTTTTGACTCAGTCATAGCGGAACTGGTGAGTGATTACAGGATGATCAGCACCTCGAGGAGTCACAGGACCGTTAAAGGAAACAGACCAAAGAGCACCTTTAATGAAGAAGTAAAGGATTTCAGTTAAGATCTGTCCAGGGTGGGTTGAGAAATGCAGAATTAAGTTTTAAAATTAAGAATTAAGAATTAAAATCCTGGTGAGTTCAAGGATCAATGGGAACTGGTGGAAGATAAAGGAAGATAAGATGATACCTCTTGACTTGTTCAGTGTGGGTTCAAAAATACAGAATGAAGTTGAGAGCCATCAGGAGAGATGATTCAACAGTGGTGTGATGTCTAGCACTGGATTTATTTTCTTCTTCCCCTTTTATGCACACATTTGTAACACCATGTGTGTTATGTGTGTGTGTGTGTGTGTGTGGGTGGGTGTCAGGGGGCTGTTGGTTAGATGTGAAAATGCCTTTAAGGCTCTGAGAGTCTCAACAGACACACCCAGTCCTACTTCAGTTAGGTAGAGAGTTTCTTATGACAGAATAGAATAGAATGCTTTTGTTTTCATCATAAACGTACTATAGAATTTGAGTTGCAATGCTCAGTAGATTAAAAACTCATTCTATATATCAAAATACACAACAATTAGAAAGTTAGAAATAAAGGTATATAGCTGCTTAATAATGGCCAGTCTTGGGGGGTTTAACGTGGAATGGTGCAAACCTGAAGGCTGAAGGAATGTAGTATATCTTTTTTTTTTACACAAATGGGGGAAGGTGGGAAGATGGCAAGCTGGTGGAGAGAGTGTGTTCTCTGGGCAGTGCTTTCAGGCTAGGTCGGACATCTTAGAGCTGTGTCTGAGATAGGGGAGTCTGCTCAGTGGATGATCCATTGTCACTCCAACAGGCTGCAACCTAGCATGCACTGGTGACCTGTAAATGCCACCCTTATACCCCTGTGTTCTCCAGGGATTGGTGCCTGAGCCACTGTGACCAGGCAAAAGCTGACCTATAAAATACCCTACTTAAACCTGGTCTTCTTATGCACATGTATCCTGCTACAATCTGAACTAACTGCATTCACACGTATAATTAAATCAAACTGGATTAACATGTCCAATATGCGAATCAGCTTACAGCACTTCAATCCACTTCTCCACTGATTCATTCACACTTTTATTGTTGTTGAACGTGCTGAACAGACAGGAACCCATACATTGTTTTGTTTTGTGAACGGTTGTGGTTATGGAGTAATTTACTGGGAGGAGCTGTGGAAATATCAACGTGTTTACAACTGTGGCAAAGATTTATCTCAGATTTAGCCATCCAATGATTGGATTTAAATCTTTGTAAAATCCTCCTCCCCGCAGAAACCACTCCATGCCACCCACGCCTGCACCATTCCTATTATTTCTACCCTCGTGCCATTCATAATCATGCAGCCTGTCCATAACACGGCCATTGTTCAAAGTCTACTGACGTTCTTTCGCAATAGCAGAGTTTTAATGTTATGCTGTTGGGAGGTGCCTGTCCAGGAATCCAGGAATTTGGATTGTTCTTGGTCAGATTACATCACCTTTACTGAAGCACCACACGGACATTCCACAGGCACAAATCTTCAATGGCTTACTTTTTTCAGAAATTGGAATATACTGTATTTTGTTAATTAATATGTATACTTGAAACTGAACAGTAATCAAAGTACAGCTGAGTAGTCTTCCTTTCCATGTGTCATCTCATTCCATTTATTTGATTACTAAGCAGGATATACTGCTGACCACATATTGGCTTTGCTTTCTGGGTTATTATTAGCTCCTTGAACTGCACATATAATCAGAACGTCTTGCTCCATAAATACACTTACGTAATTTGGACAACATTTGTATCCAAATGTTTTTGCGTCCTGTGAGCTTATGATAGACAAAAAGGGTTCAACATCTCAAACTGTTGTTTTCCATGAAGGCTTCATATCTCTGGTGGCTTTGGTACTACCAAACTGTCATCATGTGTTTTTATTAAAGAAGCCAAAAACATTGGTTATACAGAAGCAAAGGTGGGAACAAGTCACTGAGTTTCAAGTAACAATAAATCTCAAGTCGAGTGCCAAGCTAAGACAGACAAGTCCTAAGTGGAGTCCCAAGGCAATACAAGCGAATCCAAGTCTGAATGAAAGACAGCATGTCTATGCTCATGCGTCGGGATTGTGGTAGCACAGCGGCAAAGGTACTTGGACCAGAATGTCCAGTGTTGAAGCACCAGCACTTCCAAGCTATACCTGTTGGACCCTTGAGCACGGCACCTAACCCACAATTTGAAAGTAAAATGCATTGTAAGTGCATCCGTTGTAAGTTGATCTGTGTAAAAGCGTCTGCTTAATGATTCAATGTGAAATGTAAATACTGAGTTATGGACACACTGAAGAATGTAACCTCTGGTCTGAAGAGTGTTGTATACGTCAGGTTTTAAAGTTGATGGGTATGATGGTGTGTGTTGTAGAGGTTTCCTGTCCAGTCTGCTTCTGCTTTTCTTAAGAGAGGTCTGTTTATCCAACCCATGGCTGTTTACAACTGTGTACCACTTTTACTACTGCTGCACTGCCTTCTCCTGCCCATCTTAAACTGTACAAAACACACAAACCAGGGTGTGATGGTAGTTTATCGTCGTTTCTCTCTAAACCACAGTAACTTCTCAGCCCATCCTGAATGTGGAGGCGTGCCTTTCTCCTCGCTGTGTGAAAGAACTTAAACCTACTTCACCCTGCTTCTGAGCGGAAGCCACAGCGCTTTAAGAGGAAACACCCAGTGCATACAACACATTACACCCTTTTTACACTTTATGACCCTATCACATTCAAAAATGCAGGCATTCCGTAATGTCGTGTTGCACAGCAATACCAAAGTGTGTCAGGGGTAAGACTGTCAAGTAGTAGCTGACAACAACATTCTCTCTAAATATGTTATATATCATTTTCTGATATAAAGGAGGGACTTTATGATAGCTTAGTGGGTTAATATTTGAAAATGGTGGTATGTAGGTATAAGAACAAACACCTTAGACAAGTGATTTTCTCGTTATGTTCAAATGTCATATCTAAAATGAACAGAGCTACAGTTATGTCATTTAGAAGATGCCCTTATCCAGAGCAACTGACACGATTTTACCATCCAAACAATTGTGGGTAAGGGTCTTGCTCAAGGACCCAACAGTGGCAGCTTGGCAGAGGTGGGATTTGAACCCTGGACCTTCTGGTCTCGACAAGCCTTACAAATTTACGATGAGAAATGAGATACCACTGTAAACATAACCAACAGGAATGGATTACTGTAATGCTAAATTGTGCCAAGGAAAAAACTGAGTCTGTCCAAAGTACTTGCCCTGTTCATTTTAGTCTGTGTGACATTTCTAAAATAGTGAACACGGTTTGAGGCTTGTGTGTATTAAAATATTTTGGCAAAGATAAACATTTCATTACTAGCTAACCATGTTATGCGGCTTCAGGTTAAAAGTACAGAAGCAAATGTCCACCATCAACCGTGACTTGCATCAGCTACATTCAGCATATCAAAATGTATACCGTGTGAACTTTGCTAGCATAACAGTGCAGTCTCTGAGCACATTTGTACATCATCATTTCATTTTCCAATCCCCACTGATGTAACACGTGGGGAAGACACCATGGAGACAGAGTATGAAAATGTACCTACACGTTATATGAGTGGCAGGAGGCGTTGGCTGATAAAATAGAAGGTAGACGTGTAGGACTATGGGTTGACTCATCTCAAGACTTGACTGAATGCCAAATTAACATAGATGTGCCTACCCATGCGGAACGAGTGCGAGGTGATGTTAGGACAAATGGTTCTAAATGGCAACAAGCAAAGGTGTACAGAGGCAAAGCACTTTTACAAAGTGGCTAGGGAGAGATCAGAAATGTGCTAGGTCCATGTATCTATATTCAACCTTCTTTTTTAAGGAACCATCTTGAAGGTTTTTTACTTCATTAACTCTGATTTCACTCTTTCTCTTACTACACAACTCTCTTTAATCTTAAATATTAACCTTTCCTTAATTAACCTACTTCAAGTTTCTTCACCTTTAAGCTCTCTGTTTCTCTTTAGCTTATTTTCTTTCTTTTTTACTTTTGCTCTAATGAACATAAAAACCAATTACAGCTTATGGTCTAGTTTAGGTAAAAATGTGATTGTGACTTTGTCTACTCCTTTAAGTTTATATTACTTAGACAGATCATACCACAATCTCCCTCACAAATGCTACAACATTTCTGAAAGATTTTATATATATAAAAACCTGTACACATATTCTGAATGTGTAATTTGATTATATGGCTCCTTCATACACTTACAAATCTCCTGTGTCATGACTCTTGCTCTCTCTTTTTCTCTCTCCAGAGTGCCATGAACCTGCCCCCGGATAAGATGACACTTTTGAGTCAGTATGATAATGAGAAGAAATGGGAACTGGTCTGTGATCAGGTAAGAGTGGACCAGTACAAAACAGGCAACACTCTTTGGGGTTGGGTGGAATCATGGTAGTTGAGCTGAAAATTCACAACGACAGACTGAAGCGCTGATATCGCAATGCACACAATATGTACGATCATTATTTTTAGTAAAACCCAACTAAATACCATTTACGTAATAGATTGTGTATTGTACACCACATTAAGTTAATACTCTTCTATTGTCAGTAGACAGATGTAATGACACATGCATTGAGTTATAAATGTATTTACATTATGAGTAAGTCTCTTTCAGGACTGACCTTTCAACCACTGAATACAGAGCAGAACTGAAAAGAACTTGTAGTTTCTGAGTCCCCGTTTGACTTTTCTGATCTACTGGAAATTTCAGTGTGCTAATACTGTAACTGAATCAGTTAAACACACAAGAGCTTTAGCTTATTAAGCATAGTATGTAATTACATTGCACATAACATGCCCTGTGACGACAGACTGACTTGAGACATCCAATATTTGGTGGCCTGACTTATAGTGAGGATCAGCACTCTGAGAGCCAGGGGTGTTATCAGGCTCACTTTACTGGGTCACTTTACAAGTAAATCTTATCCTGTATTGCTGAGCAGCACTACAGGACGTGCCATGCTACAGAAGCTGTTTTCTTTTAATATGGCATACAAACTTCCTGTATTGTCTGGTTGTAATCCAATAGATTTTTAGAGCTTGAGAAATAATTATATATGCTCATTATACCATTGGTAAGCTCACAAATCTAATGGTGGCCTTAGACAGTACTGTATACAGCACTTCATATGTGTAAGGGAAACTTGTTCAATTATACAGCATGAAGATAGCTAACTAATGGACAGTAGTTCCAAGAACAAAATGCATGTAACATATATAATAAGACATCATTCTGAGGAGGCAAGGGAGTGACAACACACTTCCTGTGTTAATATTTACATCTCTCTATGGCAACCGCAAAATGTGCTCTCACATTTACCGATGAGTGCAATGTTGTCATAGCAATAAAGGCCACAGTACCATATCTGTGCTTCCTGCTTTTTTGCTCTCTGCGGTTGGATGAGGTCAGACCATGATGCTAGAAAGAACTGCTGTCATATAATCAGCATTTCTGATCAGTCTGTCTAGTACATGCATATACACAGGATTTCAGTATCATGACATTATATCATATGACATTCTAGGGATTGATTATAATATACTCATTAACAAAATACTCAGATAGAAATGTCTGCAACAATTGCAAAACTTGTCTCAGGCAGATATGTAAAGGATTACAGGTGTGGTTTGATTAGAAACAGGGTCTTGCCACAAGAGCGTGTAAAAGTGTTCCCCTGCTGCCCTATAAAAAGGCTCTGAGAGGCTACTCTTGGGTAGTGTACCTCTTGGCCTGAGATCATTGACTGCTAGGTAGTTTTATTGTGATATTACTGGAGACTTTAAAGGGTGAAGGGGTGTTTGTGGAATTTAAGCTTTACAAATCTAGCTTCAGGTAACGTCTGATAAAAAATCACTTACTAAAATCTTTCGTGGTCGAATTGTGTGACTTTACACTGTGCTGTAACGTTTAGCTATTTATGTGTGGGCATGGTGTGTATTAACGCATTATCCTTACATGGATAGCATCCACTCAGTCATCCACCGATCCTCCCATCTATGTATCCATCCATATATTCATTCAGCAATCCACAAGTCTATCCATCTCTGCTGCATGTATTCATCCAGAATCCAACCATCCATGCATGCTTCCATCAATCCAATCACCCATAAGTGCATCCATCTCACTAAACGTTTACTGTAAAGACATAGGTCCATGTACCTACCCAATTGTCCATCCATCCACTTTTCTCTGTTTATTAGGAGCGCTTCCAGGTAAAGAACCCTCCATCAACATATCTGAATAAGATCAGGAGCTTCTACCAGGACCAGGGTGGAGTGACACGCAGGGTAGGTTCCCCTTTTATTTTCTTTCTTTCCCTACTCGCTTACATTGGTACAATGTTCAAGCCAGGTTAAATCAAAGCAATTCCTGTCCAAACTCTTTCATACTCGTTCCACAGTTTAAGAAGCGCATTCAGGAGTCTACTCAGGTCCTGAGAGAGCTGGAGATCTC
>JAJAGP010007603.1:0-12487 GCA_025084515.1 Ancistrus triradiatus
CCTGCTAAGTCAGAAGTAAAATTTACAGATCACCTTGCTAAAAATGTATAAATTATATAAACAGACATTTGTCTTGTAAGTTTATATAATTTGCTCGAGAGGCAAATTGTTATTCAGTTCCTTTCATGATTTAGCATAAGATATGCTTGAGTGGTAGCAAAGTGTGAGGCTCACACTAAAAGCATGACAGTTTTCCACACTCTCTGTTATATAATTGAACTTAATGCTTTCTGCTCAGGAAAATGAAATCGTTTTCAGCTTAATATATTTTGAACAGAATCATTTTATCTGTACAGGCAACTGTGGCAATGTGAAAAATATATTTTTATTACATAAAATGAAATATAGCCTCATATGTTAATTTCTGTTTACAAATTAGCTTATCATATAACAGTTATTGTTAGTATGTAGTCAAACGATTGACTATAGATTTGCAGCCTCTTCAGGCACACAGTTGCACACAAAACTCATGAACCTTTTCATGACTTGATTGATAATAAATACTCTGGTGAAAATTCTAAGTTATAATAAGACACCAATAAGTCTGGTGTCTTATTTTTTATTTTTTGTCTAACCCTGCTTTCCCTAGTAAGGGTTATAGGGGCTCTGCCCCCTTGCTGGAGGTGTATGCATGGAGCCAAACTTGTGTAGCTTAATGTTTAATCTACTGCATTAACAGCAATGTGGTTTGCGCTCTAAAATCATATTTGTACCATTTTTCCCTGCACACACAGTCTCTACTACCCTTCGTCCTGGTCCACTCCTCTTTATTCTGGAGACAGGTTGCAAACTGTTCCTGTCAGGCATCCCGACAACATTCGAGCAATACACCAGCAAATTTCAGATTCAGATTTATTTCTATAGCAATACTGATATAGTGCCCACCAAGTTTTCTGACAGTGCCATGCATCTGGCCCCATACCACTCTGCTGCCAAAGTTGTTGAACTGCCACTTGTGTAGTCTGGGAGTGCACTTGTATCCTATGTAATTGTCTCTGCTGCTTTCCCCTGCTGTTTCTGGCTCCACTGTCAGCTTTGTCCAATTATACACTCAGTTGGGAGTGCTGATGTCATGGAGCCAAACACCCTCCTCAGCTGGCTCCTCAGCATCATTTCCCTCTGGTATTCTGCTATTCTGTGCTCTGTGTCCTTGCTTCCTGCACTGCCAGCACCTAATCTGTGAAAGTGCTGGGAACACTACTTCAATTTGCTGTGAGGCTCAGTAGCAGCTGAGTAGCAATATGGTGAGTAGGATAGTGACACAGTGCCAAACGATCTCAAGTAAGTCAGTTTGGGATTATTTGAGCTTTGTGACATGGCACATTATCTGCTGGAAGTAGAGATGAGAAGATGGGTACACTGTGGTTATAAAGGGATGGGCATGGTCAGCAACAATACTCATGTAGGCAGTGTCATTTAAATAATGTTTAGCTATTATTAAGGGGCCTAAAATGTGCCAAAAATATGCTCCACACCATTACACCACCATCACCAGCCTGAATTGTTGATATAAGGCATGATGATTTCCTACTTTCATTTTGTTCATGCAAAATTCTGACCCATCAATTCAAATGTCAAAGCAGAAATCAAGACTCATCAGAAAAGCCAATGTTTTTCTAATCTTCAGTTGCCTGCTCTTAGTTGGCAGGAGTGGCACCCAGTGTGGTCTTCTGCCACTGTAGCCCATCTTATTCATGGATTGATGTGTTGTGCATTCAGAGATTTTCTTCTGCATACAGTGGTGCTTGAAAGTTTGTGAACCATTTAGAATTTTAAATACTTCTGAATAAATATGACCTAAAACATCATCAGAGACAAAAATATTATACTTGGTCATTTATTTATTGAGGAAAATGATCCAATATTACATATTAGTGAGTGGCAAAAGTAGGTGAACTTTTAGGATTAACAGTTAATTTGAAGGTGAAATTGGCACCCTGTTTTATTTAAATTACAGTCATCTATCAAAGTCTGCTTTATACAACACATGTTTGTGGAAGGGTATTATGGCACGAACAAAGTAGATTTCTGTGGACTTCATAAAAAGAGTTGTTGATGCTCATCAGGTTGGAAAACGTTACAACGCCATCTCTAAAGAGTTTGGACGCCACCCATCCACAGTCAGACAGATTGTGTACAACAGGAGGCAATTTAAGACCACTGTTACCTTCCCCAGAAGTGGTCAACCAACAAAGATCATGCCAAGAACAAGGTGCATAAAAGACCCCAGGGTAACTTCTAAGCAACTGAAGGCCTCTCTCACATTGGCTAATGTTAATGTTCATGAGTCTACCATCAGAAGAACACTGAACAACAGTGTCTGGAGTTTGCTAAAGATCACATGGACAAGACAGAAAGCTATTGGGAGAATGTTTTGTGGACAGATGAGACCAAAATAGAACTTTTTGGTTTTAAAAAAAGCGTTATGTTTGGAGAAAGAAAAGACACTGATAAGAACCTTATCCCATCTGTGAAACATGGTGGGGGTGGTATCATGGTGTCGGCCTGTTTTGCTGCATCTGGGCCAGGATTCATTGATGGAACAATGAATTCTGAATCATATCAGATAATTCTAAAGGAAAATTTGATCATATCACTCCTGTTCTATCATCACTACACTGGTTACCAGTCAAATTCCGCATTGATTATAAAATATTTCTTATAACATATAAAACTCTACATGGCCTGGCCCCACATTATCTGAGTGACCTCTTAGAGTTTTACAATCCAACTCGTCTACTTCGTTCGCAGGGTGCAGGACTTCTTTTAGTTCCTAGAATTAGAAAAGTCACAGCCGGGGGAAAGGCTTTCTCATACATGGCCTACCCAAAAATATTGGGAATATAACTTCCCACTTTTCGTTCGAGACTCAAACACTCTCAAAAGTTTTATGCTAGGCTAAAGACATACCTATTGCGCAGGCTTTTTGACTAGATTAGACCGGAGCAATGGCTTGGGTCACTGGGGCCGGAATCTGGAGTCATGTCTGGCCTGCTGCCTTGTCCCCGCTATACCTGAAGCAGAGAACTTTAACCAATACGCCTTTCGGCTTCAGGTTTAGTTTTTCCAGGCGGACGAACAGGGGCAGGGGAGGGACAGGGTGGGGGCGAAAAAAGGGGGAGTAAGTCCTAGGGATATTGACTAGGTGCATGTAATGAATTAGAATAAGAGCAGAGAGTGGGGGTTAATAGTTCAAAGAAGTCTATGGTGATCAGAGATGTTGGTGCTGTATCTGCCTCCCGTGGGGTTGCCAATTTCTAAATGTGGAGTACCATTGGGAGGTGTGGAAGAAAAGGGGCTAAGAGTTGGAGAGATGAGTGCTGCTATAGCTAATGCTTGAGGGTCTCATGCTACACATGGCATCAGTGATGATTGAAATGGCATCAGTGAGTTGGTTAATAGACAATGTGCTCTTAGATCAATAAACAATTATATTTTATGTGTTCTCTCCGAGCTGTGCTCCGGTGCCAGTTCCAGACCCCACAACATGATGGTTCATCCACTGCAGCAGCTCAACTAAAGCTGATCAATCATCAGATTCCAGCCCCATCATACCCTGGGCCACTAAGGGCGATGTGCATACTTCACATTTTACTCGAACTTTTTGACTCCATGACTTTATTTCGAATCTTAGATTTATCATCTACGCGCCCAAGGAGGTTGGGTCCCTTTTGAGTCTTGAGTCCCTCCCACGTTCTTCTAGTAACACTTAGGGAGTTTCATTGAACGGTCGACCCTAAGTTGCTCAAGTTTGGGGATTGGACTACGTCGTACGTAGTTATTAGGAGATAATCTAAAACTTAAAGTTGCTTTGCGACAATGCTCCATTGTAAAAAGTGCTATATAAATAGATCTGACTTGACTTGACTTGGTTTGGCTGATATGTACAGCTATGTATCATCTGCATAGCAGTGGAAACTAATGCCATGTTTACAAATAATTGAGCCACCTAGTGGCAGCAAATACAGAGAGAATAAAAGCGGGCCAAGCACAGACATCCAAGGCATGCCATATTTCACTTTTGGGAGTTTAGCGCATAGATTATTTACATAAAATCTGGTACCAGTCGATCAAGTAGCATTTAATCCAAGAAAGTACCAATCCCTTAACACCTACAGTACTTTCTAGTCTATTCAGTAAAACATCATGATCTATAGTGTCAAACGCTGCACTTAAATCTAACAGAACAAGAAAAGAAACACAGATTATCTGAGGATATTAATAAATCATTTAATAACCTAATTAATGCTGTTTCAGTACTATGATGTGACCTAAATCCAGACTGAAATGTTTCATAGATACCATTACTTGAGATAACTGCAGAGCTACCGATAGACGGCTTATTCTAAGATTTTGCAAAAAAAAAGGTAGATTTGAAATTGGTCTAAATAGATATCACCCAAGGGTCAAGACTGGCTTTTTAATCAATGGTTTAATAATGACAAACTTAAAGGATTTTGGCACATAACCAAAGGTATGTGATGAATTAAAAATAATTAGCAGTGGCTCTATAATACTAGGTATCACTTCTTTGAGTATACGCGTAGGAATTGGATCTAATAAACATGTTGATGACTTAGACGGGCTGATCACTACGGATAGTTCAGTATTAGTAATTGCGGTAAAAGAGTCTAGTCTTGATTTACAGCTAATTAAACAGATGTCTACACTAGAGCTGCATCTGGAAGGTTGCTGAATCATTTGGTGATGTGATCAGCATAGAGTTTTATGCCTAATGTATGTTATCATAAAAGAAAGTCATGAAACATTAATATTAGAGTCATGCAGAACATGAGAATCACTTTCTGTGGGGTTTTTAGTTAATCTGGAGACCGTATTGAAAAGAAATCTAGAATCATTCTTTTTTTCCCTCTATGATTGAGGAAAGATAATCCACTTTAGCTTTAGTGAGGGCATGCTCATACTCTGCCATGGTAGCCCTCCAAGCAATTTTAAATACCTCCAATTTACTATGTCTCCACTTGCTTTTCTAAACTCATGCTGATTGTAAGGTATGGGTGTGTCATTATACCATGGTGCTAGCATTTTTTTCCCTAACGCGTTGGACTCTAGCAGGAGGCAAATCCACATCCAGGGTTGAGGCGAAACACACATTCTAATTAGTCATTACACGGTCAAGAGGTCTATATAGGTGTTATTGAATTTAAGTCTGGAAGGTTATTAATAAATGCAGCTGGCGTAGCAGATGTAATAGTCGCTTGGTGTGATAACGAGGCGGAGATTTTTATTTATTAGGGATAGCTCAAATACTAAAAGATAGGGATCAGAAATCAAAATTACTTTGTGGAAAAATCAAGGTTATTCTATATTGATACAAATGTTAATATTAGATCTAAAAGTATTGAGACAGCAGTGGGTTGGTCCCATCATATTCTGAGGATACTCATTGAATTATAAGATGGACTCAAAAAAGCATTTTAAGTGGATACTGCGCATTGGTCAAAGTGAAATATTAAAATCCACTTACAATGAAAGCTTATCTGTTGAATGTACTAAACGGAAAGAAGTTAGCAAATTCTGAAGAAAAATCTGAATAGGGACCTGGAAGGCGGCAGTTAGTGATAAACTGAAAAAGTGTTGGTTTGAATGTCCATAACAATGGTCAGTCATATAAGGAATTAGTATGTCAAACGGATTTAGTTCTTATAATGGGATTATTGGTAACCACTTAAGCTCTTTGTCAAAAAGTGGCTAGGCTGCCACCACGACTATTAGGATGAGGGCGATGAGCCAGGGACTGTATCCAGGAGGTGTGGCTTCATTAAGGCTTAAATATTCCTTCGTTAATCCAAGAATCAGTAAGACAGGAGTGCAGTAAATGTGTTCAGTGATCCATTACATTTAATCATGCTTTGTTTGTATGTGATCTAATGTTAATTAATCAGCTTTAGTATAAGGTTGTGATTTTATGGTGGGAGCTATCTGTGTATATTGTATGAGATTATTAAAACAGGGACTGAGTTGTTTACGTTGTAGGACAGGACACGGGAAATGGACAGTTTCAATAACGTGAATTCAGCAGACAGTTGGCAAACAGCAGCATTCGTAGGTTAAGCTGGACTGTTCTGCTCCTGACCACGGCTCTAGAGAGTCAGCCCCTAATATATATAATATGATATATAACAGTAGTGTGAAAAAGTGTTTGCCCCCGTCCTGATTTCCTATTTGTTTGTATGTTTGTCTTCAGTGTTTCGAAAATCAAAGCAATTTAAATATTGGTCAAAGGACAACACAAGTAACCAGAAAGTATTTTTTAAATGAAGGTGTTTATTATTAAGGGAGAAAAAATCCAAACATACATGGCCTGTGTTGAAAAAAAATTACTTGTCCCCTAAAACCTAATAACTGGTGGGCTACCCTTAGGCAAGCCAACAACTGCAACCAGTGTATGCAATAACTTGCAGTGAGTAATATTTCACCCATTGTGGAGGATTTTTTGGCCCACTCATCTTTGAGAATTGTAAATGGAGGGTTTTAGCAATGAAAGGCATTTTTAAGGTCATGCCCAGATCCAATTAAGATTAAGGTCAGGACTTTGACTAGGCCACTCCAAAGTCTCATTTTGTTTTTTCAGCCATTCAGAAGTGAACTTGGCTTGTGTGTTTTGGATCAGGTTCCTGCTCCAGAACCCAAATTTGTTCAGCTTGAGGGTTCACAAACAGATGGCCAGACATGATCCTTCGGATTTTTGTAGAGAAGCAGACTTCATATGTTCCATTATCACAGAAAGTCTTCCAGGTTTGATTGAAACAGTAAAAACAGCCCCCGACCATCACACTGCCACCAGCATATTTTACTGTTGGCATAATGTTCTTTTTCTGAAATGCTGTGTGACTTTTACCACCAGATGTAATGAGACACGCTTTTCAAGAGTGGTTTTCGTCTTGGAACTCTCCCATGAAAGTAATTTCCAAGTCCTTTCTTATGGTGGATGCTGAACTGGCCTTAACTGGGCAAGTGAGGCCTGCAGTTCTTTGGATGTGGTTGTTGTTCGGTAAGTTTGTTCGGCGGCCGCCCCTGAGAGGTTCACCACTGTTCCATGTCTTCGCCATTTGTGGATAATGGCTCTCACGTGGTTTGCTGGAATCCAAAGCTTAGAAATCACTTTATAACCATTCCAGACGGATAGATATCAATACTTCTTGTTCCTGAATTCTTGGATCGCTGCATGATGTGTAGCTTTTAAGACCTTTGGTGTACTTTCACTTTCTTCAAGACCGGTCCTATTTAATGATGTAGCAATGAAAAACAGGTGGGGCAATTAATCAGGACTGGGTGTGGCTAGGAGACAGTGAACTCAGATGTGATAAATTAAAGTTAAGTTATGCTTTAACAAAAGGGGGCAATCACTTTTTCACACAGGGTCATGTAGGTTTGGATTTTTTTCTCCCTCAATAATAAACACCTTCCTTGAAAACTGCATTTGTGTTTATTGGGTGTTGTTCTGTGACTAATATTTAAATTAATTTGAGTTTCGACTCCATTTAGGTGACAAACATGCAAAAAATAGGAAAAACAGGAAGGGAAGGGGGCAAACAACTTTTTCACACCAGTGATATATAAGACAAACCAGTTCAGCCAAGCAGTTCAAAAGGAGTTTGAAAGTGCTTTGGAATTACCCGGAAAAATAAACGTTTACCATGATCAACATGAGGTGCCAGAGCTGAAAGCGTGCAAACAAACACCCGGGTTTTCATGTTGAACTTGAGTAATATAATCATCCTAGTTGCTTTTGATCTACTAAATGAAAGGATGATGGTTCTGTGGAGATTGTAGGACAAGAGCCAAGGAAAGAAGGGCATTGAGCTATATTGCAACTGTATTCCAGTATGCAGTCGTCCACACGGGCTGACAACTTTCAATCCAAAATGTCATGAAGGCTTTCATCAAGGGCATGGTGACCAGCTGCTTGATGAAATACATGGTCAACACCAGAGTTGACCGTGGATACACACATACACAAAAACCTTTACTGAAATGAACAAACAATTAAAAAATGCACCTAACCTTACAACTCAAATAAAATAGAGACACTGGAACAAATGGCTCTTAAGTTAAAGGCACCCTGAAAGCACACCTAAAGGTTGTTTTAAACAAGAAGCGTGGGCTAAACACGTCCCACTATCCGGCTGACATTCCAAATTCTACCTCCTGGATTAGTTCTCACTCACCCCTTATCTAACCCCATTTTCAGTACTTAGGTTGACCCCGACTGACTCAGGTGGACTCATCTTGACGACATTGTTTATTCATGAAAAACAGACAAAACCAAAAGACAATTCAACATACATCACAGTATTTATGCACACCTTTGGCTTTCATAACGGCTTTCAGTCTCGAGGCATGGACTGATGAGTGACAAACAGTATACTTGCATCAATTTGGTTGCCAACTCTCTTTGATTAGCATTTTGCCAGATCAGCTTTGCAGGTCGGAGCTTTATTGTGGACCATTTTTTTTCAATTTCCACAACAGGTTTTCAATTGGGTTGAGATCTGGACTATTTGCAGGCCCATGACATCGACTGAAGGTGTCTTTTCTCCAAGGAAACCTTCACTGTGTTTGCCCTATGACACGATGCATTGTCATCTTGCGAAAATTATTTCATTTACCTCCAAACATCTGTTCAACTGAAGGGATGAGGAAAAACTGTCAAAATCTCAATGTAAAAAACTTGTGCATCGATAGAAGAATTAACCACAGTCAGCTCCCCAGTGCATTTGCATGAATGCAGCCCCATATCTCAAGGACTGTGGAAATTGGTTGTTTCGTCAGGAAGGCCTTCATAAATATCACTAAACGGCACCAAACAACAGTCAGCATCATCACCTGTCCAATGCAGCTTCGTGACTCATACTGAAGATAACTTTCATCCAGTCATCCACAGTCCATGATTGCCTTCCTTAGCCCATTGCAGTCTTGTTCGTTATGTTTAGGTGTCAATGATGGTTTCTTTTAGCTTTCCTGTATTGAAATCCCAGTTCCTTTAGGCGATTTCTAAACGGTTCGGTCACATAATTGGCTCCAGCTTCCTCCCATTTATGCTTCATCTGGGAGTTGTACTTTTCGGTTTTCAAGACAAATGGCCTTAGTGTTTGTCTGACGCTTTGATGTCTTTCTTGTCTACCAGTACGCTTGGCTTTAACACCCCATTCCATGCTGTTTGAATTTGGTCCATATCTTGGATACAGCGACTGTGAACAGCCCACATCTTTAGAACCATGCGTGAAAGAGTTACCTTCTCAAGAAAGTTTCACAATCCTCTCTTTTGTTTCAAGAGACATTCTTCTTGTTGGAGCCACTGGTTCTTGGACATCCCTTTGTCCAGAAGCCCTCCAAGGTGTCATGGAGCAGGTGTTTTAATGAGACTTAACGAAGAAGATCTACTCTGAGGCAGGTGGTCCATTTAGGAAAGGAAATTGACGGGGTGTGTCATTTTCTACCTCCAATTTGAGTTGATTCCATACTTTTTTCCTCAGAATTGAGTGTTCCATATTTTTTCCCTGTGCTTGGTCAATAAAAGTAACATTCACTGACTTCCACAATGTTTTCTCTTCATTTCTTTGAGTGTTCCTGAAAGCCAACAAGTTGCACTTTGGAATGACCTTATTATTGTATCATGTTTTTGATCTGAGCTTGTTTTACAGAATGAAATGTCTGAATGAGTGCTCATCCAAGACTGGTGATTCCATACTTTTTGCCAGGGGTTGTATGTAAGAAAAAACTGTATTTTATTTTTGCACAAGAGATAAAGTTGATAAAAAAAGATCTAACACAACAGTAGTAGTCTGTTGTTTGTTGTTTTCCATATTTTTGTCAATAAAGAAAACAGAGATAGAGGTAGAAAATAACTATCAGTGAGTCTTTATAAATATGCAGGTGTGTGTATATCGTTTGAATAGACATGTAAATAGATTGCATGTATATAAAGAAAGAAATACATGTATTTGTAAAACAGAGTTAGAGACAGAAAATAGCTTTATCAGAGAGAAAAGTACACAATTACTGTCGTTAATCATTTCAATTACTGTTGTTAATGCTACACATACCACACATAAAGTACACACTGTATGTGTCTTGCCAAAGCTTTGTTTTTATTGTGCCGGTCGCAACTGTGAGCGCATAGTTTACGGATGAAAGCGAAGGTGTTGTGGTTCCTTCTTTCTTACATAGTACTTGGTTTTGACAAGTAATAAATGCATAAATGAAAAAGTAATGTATATATTGTTCGTTACAATAAGGTTTTTGTGTATGTGTGTACCCTGGTCAACTCTGGTGTTGACCATGTTACAGACCACTATTGACCACGAACAAGCCAACTGTGAAGCAGATCAGAGCATTGCCAAAGGAAGCTACCTCAGCTCTCCAGGACTGTTTTGAACGCACAAACTGGACTGTTTTTAGAGAGGCTGCCACTACCAACCAGCATATCAACTTGACAGAATACACAGTGTCTGTGACTGGATACATATCCAAATGCATGGAAGATGTGACCGTCATCAAAAACATCACCACAAGAGCCAATGACAAACCCTGGTTCACCAGGGAGGTACGTGAGCTCCTGAGAGCACGGAATGCTGCCTTCAAGTCCGGGGACTAAGATCTGCTAGAGCCAACTTGAAGCGTGCCTTTGGACAGAAAATCCAAAGAAATTTCACAGACACAAAGGACCCCAGACGCCTTTGGCAAGGCATTCAGTCTCCAACTACAGGCCAACGACCCCACCGTGTGAAGACAACATTGACTTAATCAATACACTTAACACCTTCTTCAGCCGATTTGAGGAAAATAACATCAGCACACCAACTAAAACCCTTCCCTGCACAGACAATGCGACTCTTCGCCTGGACCCAGCTGACGTGCAGAGGACCTTATACAAAGTGAACCCCAGGAAAGCTGCTGGTCCTGACAACATACCAGGGCGGGTGCTCCAAGACTGTGTCGAACAATTCACAGATGTTCTCACAGATATGTACAACACCTCTCTGAGCCAAACTATCATACCAGCATGTTTCAAAGACACCACCATCATACCACTACCCAAGAAATCTCCAGCCTCAACACTGAATGACTACCGGCCCATAGCACTCACTTACATCATGATGAAATGCTTTGAAAGGTTGGTCAAGGCCCATAGAGTATCCAGTCTTCCCACTACACTTGATACACTTCAATTTGCATACCGTCCCAAACGCTCCACTGATGATGCCATAGCAACAGCACTCCACCTATGCCTGGCTCATCTGAAAAACAAAAACAGTTATGTGCGGATGCTACTCATCGACTTCAGTTCCGCCTTCAACACAGTCATCCCCCAACACCTGGTGAACAAACTCGCCACAATAGGCATCAGCACCACACTATGCAACTGGTTATTTGACTTCCTAAGAGACACACCACAGACAGTTGGCAAAAACTCCTCCGAAACCACCATCATGAACACCGGGGTCCCCCAGGGATGTGTGTTGAGTCTTCTACTGTTCACACTGATGACTCATGACTGTTGTGCCAAATATAATTCAAACCACATCATCAAGTTTGCAGATGACACAACAGTAGTGGGACTCATCAGTGATGATGATGACACAGCCTACAGAGAGGAGGTACATCAACTAATCAACTGGTGTGACATCAATAATCTACAACTCGACATCAACAAAACCAAAGAAATAACTGTGGACTTCAGGAAGAAACACATGCCGCACACCCCACTCACCATCAAAGGCAGTGCTGTGGAGTCTGTGCAAAGCACCAAGTTCCTGGGGGGTGCATATCACAGATGACCTGACCTGGTCCACCAACACCACCTACCTAGTCAAAAAGGCACAGCAATGCCTTCACTTCCTTCGTAGGATTAGAAGAGCTAACCTCCCCCCTTCTGCTCTCACCACCTTTTATAGGGGTGCCATTGAGAGCATCCTCACAATCAGCCTCTCAGTCTGGTATGGCAGCTGCACTGTTGCTGACCAAAAAGCCCTACAATGAGTGGTGAGGACAGCAGAGAAGATCACCAGATCGACAAACCATCCATCAACGACCTGTACCTGTCCCGCTGCCTAAAGAGAGCCACAAATATCAATAAAGACCCCACCCACCCAGCACACAAACTGTTCTTCATTTTACCATCTGGCAAACGCTAACGCAGCATGTGGTCCAGAACTACAAGACTCAGTAAAAGCTTCTTCCCACAGGCCATCAAACTACTAAACTCACTCAAGAAATAGTCATGGATCAGGACAATCCCTATGTAGGTAAGTTTATGTTGCTTTCTTTCAATTACGTAATATCGCTAAACTTAGAAATATCCTCTCTTTTAATGATGCAGAAAAACTTGTTCATGCGTTTATAACCTCAAGGTTGGATTACTGTAACGCCTTACTTACTGGATGCTCTAGTAAATCTATAAATAAACTTCAGTTAGTTCAGAACGCAGCTGCCCGAGTGCTAACTCGAACTAGAAAATTTG
>JAJAGP010007604.1:0-12486 GCA_025084515.1 Ancistrus triradiatus
ACGAGGAAAGAAAGAGAATTCCTTAAAGCTTGGTTTTCCACCAAACACATTGACATTGATCCAATGTATCAACCCCTCAGGCTCCGGGAAATGAGAAGACAAAACCAGCCAGGAACGCAGACCACAACTCAGAACATCTCTCTCAACCAATCACAATCTCCCAATTCAGACCACAACGCAGAACATTCCCTTCAACCAATCACAATTGCCCAATTCAAACCACAATGGCCCCTTCAGACCACGATGCACTATATTTTGATCAACCAACCAACCAGCTGTTTCCATGACGCAAATTTTGTATCAAAACACTCGACGTTACCAATGATCTATAACAACGCAAGTGTTCAGAAGAAACAGCACCTACAACCGCACTGATGATGTCTCCTCGATTGGTGAGGAAACGTTTACAATACAATTGCCAAGCTCGGAGAACAACCCAGAACCAACCAACTCAACCCGGGCTACCAATATTCAAAATTCTTTCATATATATATATCTATACATATACACACGTGTATATATATCTAGAATAAGAAGTCATGCCTGTTTAAGCCACACCTGATTATTCAACTGAGTTTCAGAGTCTTACTTTCAGCAAAAACAAACAAAAAAAAACCCTATAACATTAATATGAAAACAGCAAGTCAGTGTTGCACATTTTGCTCATTTTTGAACTTGGACCGTCTGAATTTTGAACACATTAAAAACCATTACCCAGTGGGCCTGAATTATTGTGGCTATCTGTGGGTCTCATGGGTATGCAAATATGTCAAAATGTTTTGCCAATGACATTCAGTCAGGCTAAAAAAAAACTGTTTTAGAGATCTGAGGAGGTTAATAGCCTCCATTCACTGAATATGCATGAATGAAGCGAGAGCTATTGATTGACTCATGCCACCACTTCTCCTCAAAACAAGGGAAGAAGACACACATACTCAGGCTATAGGAGCATTTGACATCAGTGACTTATGGGAGTAGAAATCAAGAGTTTTGGTAAAGATCATAATATATAAAAAGGCACTGGTTAATGTAAAACTAAAGGTGTTCCTCAAGTACTGGGAGAAGTATGTATATATTCACTCGCTGAGTCTCTGTCCCATCTGGCTGATCTTCCGTGTTGTTCGTAACACTGCCTATCAATGCATTTTTGGGTTCTGCCAATCAAAAGTATCAGTCGTATCTCGGACACCCTTTATATTTGCAGTACGGCAGCATAAAAAGACTTTGCGACTTTGGGGACGTCCGGTCAATGTCCATTTCAGTCACCGACCTCAGCAGCTCCAGGATTTGAGAGCCTTAGCCACTGAGCCAAACCTAGCTTTTCCCCACTATAACTATAACACTAGAATAATTTCATATGCACGGCAGCAAGAAGAAGAACGACAACATTAATAATTGCACGTTGCCTACCATCATAGCAGAATCCACTGACGCAGGGGTTCGAGGCGCATTCATCAACGTTCAGCTCACAATTGGGGCCGGCGAAGCCTCGGCGGCAGCGGCAGCGGAAGCCCAGAGGGAAGCGGGATAAATCAGCTTCCTCCACGCAGTCAGCCCCGTTCTCACATGGATTATAAGCTTCGCATGGCAGCGACTCACAGTTCACACCTAGGGATGAGAGCGGCATTTAAATCTTAAAACCCGCAGGTGTTACAGTGTCACAAGCACACACAGTAAAAGTTCCCTGCTCTGGTGAGACACATGGCAGGGCTAGACCTCGGTCCCTGCAGTGGTAGGTAACGTGTTGGACCGCTGTTCCAGCACTGAGTGATTTTGGTCGCACCTGACCTGGTCAGGGGTGGAAGGACATCTGAAGCGTATCCCAGAATTCACTGGGCACAGGCAGGTAGGGTGTAACAATGAATCACGATGCAAAAATGTCAGAGAGTGGAACAATGCGTTCCGCAACTACATTTTTTGATCATACATCACATTCCTGTAGGCATATCTTACATGAAAGAACGCTTTTATCATCTCTATTATCGTCCGTTCTGCAACCAAAACTGGCTTGTTTGTTTACTTTAATGTTCAACTTAAAATAGTGTTTAGTTCTTTAAATTTGGTGAATCTGTTACTAACACATTTAGTTCCCACATGTTGCCAAAAATATTAGGACACAAACCCACAAGTGGCCAAAAGCACTGGGACACAAACCTGCACTTGGCCAAAAGTATTGGGAAACGGACCAGCACATGGCCAAAAGCATTAGGACACAAACTCGCAAGTGACTAAAAGTATTAGGACACAAGCCAGCATGTGGCCAAAAGTATTAGGACACAAACCCCCTTGTGGCCAAAAGTATTAGGACACAAACCCGCATGTGGTCAAAAGTATTAGGACACAAACCAGCATGTGGCCAAAAGTATTAGGACACAAACCTGCATGTGGCCAAAAGTATTAGGACACAAACCCGCATGTGGTCAAAAGTATTAGGACACAAACCCACATGTGACCAAATGTATTGGGACACAAACCTGCACTTGGCAAAAAATATAGGGACACGAACCCCTATGTGGCCAAAATATTAGGACACAAACCTGCAAGTGGCCAAAAGTATTAGGACACAAACCTGCACTTGGCCAAAAGTATTGGGAAACGGACCAGTACATGGCCAAAAGCATTAGGACACAAACTCGCAAGTGGCTAAACGTAATAGGACACAAACCAGCATATGGCCAAAAGTATTAGGACACAAACCCGCAAGTGGCTAAAAGTATTAAGACACAAATCAGCATGTGGCCAAAAGTATTAGGACACAAACCCACATGTGGCCAAAAGTATTAGGACACAAACCCGCATGTGGTCAAAGTATTAGGACACAAACCCGCATGTGGTCAAAAGTATTAGGACACAAACCCGCATGTGGTCAAAAGTATTAGGACACAAACCCACATGTGACCAAATGTATTGGGACACAAACCTGCACTTGGCAAAAAATATAGGGACACGAACCCCTATGTGGCCAAAATATTAGGGACACAAACCTGCAAGTGGCCAAAAGTATTAGGACACCAACCTGCACTTGGCCAAAAGTATTGGGAAACAGACCAGCACATGGCCAAAAGTATTAGAACACAAACTCGCAAGTGGCTAAAAGTATTAGGACACAAACCAGCATGTGGCCAAAAGTATTAGGACACAAACCTGCACTTGGCCAAAAGTATTGGGAAACAGACCAGCACATGGCCAAAAGTATTAGAACACAAACTCGCAAGTGGCTAAAAGTATTAGGACACAAACCAGCATGTGGCCAAAAGTATTAGGACACAAACTCACAAGTGGCCAAAAGTATTAGGAGACACATCCAAACATGGCCAAAAGTATAAAGACACAAACTCGTACATGGTCAAACTTATTAGATTTACATTTACAGCATTTAGCAGACGCCCTTATCTAGAGCGACCTACAATTGATACAATATTACAATCCAAGCAATTGTGGGTTAAGGGCCTTGCTCAAGGACCCAACAGTGGCAGCTTGGCAGAGGTGGGATTTCAACCCTTGACCTTCTGGTCCAGAGTCCAGTACCTTAACCACTAGGCCACCACAGGCTAACCTGGACATATTAGGAAATAAACCCACACGTGGGCAAAAGTATTGGGACACAAACTCACACGTGGGCAAAAATATAGGGACACAAAACCCTATGTGGCCAAAATACTAGGAGACAAACCTGCACTTGGTCAAAAGTATTAGGACACAAAATCGCTAGTGGCTAAAAGTATTAGGACACAAACTCACAAGTGGTCAAAAGTATAAGGACACAAACTCGCACGAAGTCAAACTTGGGCAAAAGTACTGGGACTCATACCTGCACGTGGCCGAGTCACAAAATGCTATTTGAACTGAGACCAGAGCCAAGACCGTATGTTTAGAAATCGCACGTCAGTGTGTCAGGGGGACTAAAAATCTTCCTGGGAGAATAAGACAACATGCATCCCTGCCAGGAACAGAAGCATGGGAGTGTTAAACGGAAGGAAATGTTGTAGCTAAATTTCATAATTCCATTCACTAAGAAAGGGGATTGAGTGACTTGCTTTTTAATTACCTAGTCTTGTCTATTCTAGGAATAAATAATAATAATAAAAAAAAGGTTGTACAATCGGCTATGCACTTGGGTTCTACGTAATTCCGCACAGAGCAGAAAGACGGCACAACGCGAAGCGTCCGTTTGAACAATCCATGAATATTTACACTACTAATGCTGGCGTTCAGCCAGCCGGGGAGCGTCAGGCAAATGGAAGCGGCGTGAATATGATACGTTTGCGCAATTAAAAATGCATACAATTGCACTTCCCTGTGTAATTACCCAGGCTGTAACACTGGCTTAGTGGCTCTCATAAACTCTTGACTTGGCTTCTGGTCAATTAACCAACGTCTGAACCTCCAGTAAAAATTAATGACCCAGAGAAGAACACACAAGCTTGAGTGGAGGCTTGTTTATACAAAATTCATGCGAAGAAAGGCGTTCGCGTTTTTTCGCAATTAACCGTACGATTTACAGTCGCGGTTCGAAAGCAGGAGCGGTCTTTTTCGGCAATGCCGCATCCATTATGTCATGTTTATTTAATAGGCCTAACAGTTTCAGATGTAAAGTAATGTGCAAAAGTCTTAGGCCTCTGTTAGATTTGTTGTATAACATTCATACCGTGCCTTGCAAAAGTATTCGGCCCCCTTGAACTTTTCAACCTTTTGCCACATTTCAGGCTTCGAACATAAAGATATGAAATTGTAATTTTTTGTGACGAATCAACAACAAGTGGGACACAGTCGAGAAGTGGAACGAAATTTATTGGACATTTTAAACTTTTTTTTAGAAATAAAAAACTGAAAAGTGGGGTGTCCAAAATTATTCGGCCCCTTTACTTTCAGTGCAGCAAACTCACTCCAAAAGTTCAGTGAGGATCTCTGAATGATCCAGTGTTGACCTAAATGACTGATGATGATAAATAGAATCCACCTGTGTGTAATCAAGTCTCCGTATAAATGAACATGCTCTGTGATAGTCTCAGAGTTCTGTTTAAAGCGCAGAGAGCATCATGAAGACCAAGGAACACACCAGGCAGGTCCGAGATACTGTTGTGGAGAAGTTTAAAGCCGGATTTGGATACAAAAAGATTTCCCAAGCTTTAGACATCTCAAGGAGCACTGTGAAAGCGATCATATTGAAATGGAAGGAGTATCAGACCACTGCAAATCTAGAAAGACCCGGCCGGTCCCTCTAAACCTTCAGCTCAAAAACAAGGAGAAGACTGATCAGAGATGCAGCCAAAGAGGCCCATGATCACTCTGGATGAACTGCAGAGATCTACAGCTGAGGTGGGAGGACTCTGTCCATAGGACAACAATCAGTTCGTACACTGCACAAATCTGGCCATTTCTCAAAGATATCCCATAAAAAGTTTGCCACAAGCCACCTGGGAGACACACCAAACATGTTGGAAGAAGGTGCTCTGGTCAGACGAACTTTTTGGCCACAATGCAAAACGTTATGTTTGGCGTAAAAAGCAACACAGCTCATCACCCTGAGCACACCATCCCCACTGTCAAACTTGGTGGTGGCAAGCATCATGGTTTGGGCCTGCTTTTCTCAGCAGGGGACAGGGAAGATGGTTACAATTGATGGGAAGATGGATGGAGCCAAATACAGGGACCATTCTGGAAGAAAACCTGTTGGAGTCTGCAAAAGACCTGAGACTGGGACGGAGATTTATCTTCCAACAAGACAATGATCCAGAACATAAAAGCAAAATCTACAATGGAGTGGTTCACAAATAAAACGTATCCAGGGTTAGAGTGGCCAAGGTCAAAGTCCAGACCTGAATCCAATCGAGAATCTGTGGAAAGAGAGCTGAAAACTGCTGTTCACAACGCTCTCCATCCAAACCTCACTGAGGCTCCAGCTGTTTTGCAAGAAAGAATGGGCAAAAAAAAATGTTCATTCTCTCGATGTGCAAAACTGACAGAGACATACCCCAAGCGACTTGTCAGCTGTATCGCAGCAAAAAGGTGGCGTTTTACAAAGTATTAACCAAGGGGGCAGAATCATTTTGCACGCCCACACTTTTCAGTTTTTTATTTCTAAAAAAAAGTTTAAATATCCAATAAATTTCAGTTCCACTTCACGATGTGTGTCACTTGTTGTTGATTCTTAACAAAAAAACTACAAATTCCTATCTTTATGTTTGAAGCCTGAAATGTGGCAAAAGGTTGAAAAGTTCAAGGGGGCCGAACCGAATACTTTTGCAGGCAACTGTATATAATATGAAATTGTCACCGACTCTGTAATACTCTTTTATCACTGATCTTCATTCCAGCCTTTGTGAGCTTTAGCATATCTAGGCCTTTTCACCCTTTTCCCCTTCTAAAAAAGTGGATTCTTGGCTGCCACCCTTCCATAAAAACAACAAATGCACTGACTGCAATTTTCTTGGCTGATTCCGACTGGCGATTTTTTATAAGCATTATAAATTACAGCATATGGAAACATTTTGTCCAGCTTCTCTTTTAATGGAAACTTCATTACTAAGCTGGCTTGTGCCTAGTCTCCACCAAGTGTTTGATAGCTGTTTCGCTGCCTTTAATTCCGTGGCGCATTTAATACTGGGGTTGCCAGATCCCAATGAAAAAGAGGCCAAATAAGAGACCGCAGTCTTTAGAATAGGCAGACCTGCCAACCGTGTCGGGTTAGGCTCGAGCACATGCACAGACTGAGAAAAACAGCTAAATCGTGTAACTGGTATACATGCCTTGCTATGAGAAACCTGATTACTCAGGTAAAATTCAGCTCTCTTTCTTTGATTCGTTAATCTGATTTCTAGATCGGAGTATGCTGTTTGCATGAGCACTTGAATAATCAGATAACCGCTGAAATCCGACTATGACCGGCAGGACCTGAGAAGAGTCCGGGACAAGAAAGCCACACAACGACTTTCTATAGAAACAATGCGAGACACACACAACACCAATCAAACACACTCTTATAAACAGACCTAACGCGACCTGTGAGGCGCTGTATGATTTAAGAGTTGGACGTCCATTACACCAGAATGTAAACAACCTGCCAGGTGAGAAATCAAGTCCATAAACAGATAAACAGATTCAGTCCTCAAACAAGAAAGCAAGGCGGCAAGAGCTCGTCTCTGCCCCCCTCCAATCAATCCGACTAATGATGCCAATCAGGCTGAGCACTGCTTTACAATGCACCCTGTTTCTGGGTCTACCTTGTGCCTGAGCAATTACCCGTTTGAAGTAAACACTCGCCTCCTCAAGTGTGAACTTAAAAAGGCACGGGCCAGCATCCTGGCCCCGGCACGACAAAAAGCCTGCCTGCTGAAATGACACAGTACAAGCCTTTGTTAAGCTACCATTTCCTGTTTTTCTTTCCCCCCTACTTGTCCTCGAGATCATTCCGAAAATGAAGATCGCAGTAACGCTAGCAAGATGGGTTCAGACAGGTGAGAAAAAGCTTGCGGTTAAAAAGTTAATTAACTTTGCTGTTTTTTTTCACACCTCCCTCTCTCTGTCTCTCTTTTTTCTGGGCTTGTTACCTTTAAATGGATCCGCACAATGGCAGTAGTAATTACCAGGCCGGTCACTGCAAGTGGCCCCGTTCTTGCAGGGAGAAGAGGCACACTCGTCAATGTCCACTTCACATCTAAGCCCTGCGAGGGAAACAAAACAAGTGTTCGATCAGATTTGCAATTCGTATATCCAAACTTTTAAAGATGCGCTATTCAAATATGATGATAAATGCACTCAGAGACAAAAAAAAAAAAGCCCCCAGAAAGAAACTGGCATTTTTTTTTAGCAGCAACGGTTTCCCAGGAGTGCCTTTGCCTCATTGCAACACCTCCTTGGCCTTTGGCCAGATTTATCGCTAATCAGGCTGTGGGCAAAAGTGTCGTAGAGGCATTAGGTACACTACCCAAAAGTAACATCTGAGAGCCTTTTTATAGAACAGAGGGAGAAGCACTTTTACGCCCTCTTGTGGTAAGACCCGGTATCTAACCAGATCACACCTGTAATCATTTACCTATCATATGCATAAGTATTGCAGCATGGGTGCCTTATGTTTTTTGTCAACAAGTGTGTATAAGGAATGTTCCCTAAAATATACTTATTACTATGTGGATTTCTTTTTTACACATATTTACATTAGGCACTTTTTCACTTTGGGGTAAACATGAAGTATGCATGAGTCACACCAGTAAAGCCCACAGGGCAGATGCATCCAAACTCGTTGGGAAGGTCCAAGCAAGTGCCGTCGTTAAGGCACGGCGTTGACAGGCACTCATTGATGTCAATTTCACACAAACCGCCTGAAGAGAGAAAGCAGAAGAGTCAGCTAGCAAGTAGGATCCTCCGCAGAACACAAGAGTGCGAGACGTGAGAAATTCCCATACCGACCAATTATACATCAGAGGTTTGTACAGTATGAAGACGGAGAAGAAAGGAAAAAACCCACAATCAAAAATTCTTTTAAAGGCTCCTAGCTATGCAAATCTTGGCTGGAACTAAATATAGGAACGCCGAATATTCTGGCGGGAGGTTACAGGATGTCTCAGCACATCCTCGACTAAGGATTTAGGGGGAAAGTTAGGATTGCATAGGGAGGACCCAAACTGTTCAGAAGTACCTGTGGTTCCATCTTGACAGACGCAGCTGAAGGCGTTAAGTTCATCCGAACACGAGGCTCCGTTACGACACGGCTGACTTAGGCACTCGTTTATTTCAACTTCACAGTTAGGACCTAGGGACAAAAAAGAAAAGAGGCTGGGTGATTCAACAACCGAAGTGATTCACATGCTCCATTTGAAATAATAGAATCTAAATCCATGTGGATATATACAGTGGTACCCCGGTTCTCGAGTATCGAGCAAATTTTTCCATGAGGAATAGTGGAAGTTGAATGAATTCGTTCCAGACTCCCAGAAAATCCACCCTGTATAAGGCATTATATGCATTACTGGAGTTGTACTGTACAGGTGCTCCCTGATTTACTATGATTCCGACAAATCCATCATAAGTTAGATGCATCATGAACTGATGACTGTAATATAGTCTATACTGTATCACATTAACACTTACGTTAACCTACAGATGGCCAAAATCATTAACACAAAGCTTATTTTATAATTAAGTGGTGAAAAATCTCATGTAATTTAGCGAGTAATGGATTGAAGGTGAAAAGTAAAAGCAAAACACTTACTCTATTGGTGAACTCCAACAGGATTCAGTTGTCCATTCCTATTTTGCTTTCGGTTGGCTATCATTACTAACCATTTTAGGACACATTTAGGACTTTTTTGCACTAAGAATACAGTACTGTAAATAAAAACACAATAAACAGAACGGAGACCCAAAACGAGCAAGAGCTCTTGTGAATCTGAATCACTGTGTACTGAATTGTGAATCAAGTTGAAATGACTAAACTCAAATGACGGGAACCGAGACAATTTTTCTTAGTCAAAATGCGTCGAGAACCGAATTCGACGAGTTCCGAGGTGGTCGATCACCGAGGTACCACTGTACTAAGATTTTCACTACATAGAGTAGCATTTATGAGGGAACTCAAAACAACACCAGTAAGGAGATGAAAGGCAGGACTCTGAAGCTCATAAGGCTGTCAAAGTTACCGATGAATCCAGGTGCGCAAAAGCAGTCATAGGAGTTGACGGCGTCCTTGCAGATGCTGTGGGTTCCACAAGGATTCCCAGCACAGTCGTCAATGTCGATCTCACAAAACTGCCCAGTAAACCCTAAAAAAAATAAGAACGGGTCTTAATTTAGTGCACACTGTGGCTGATTTCACATCAGGGTCCATGTCTATTTTTGAAAGGCCTGCGTTATATAAATAATTGGCCCACGGCATCACTCAAGAAGATATTGTTAGTGGCCCGTCGACATGTTCCCATCTTCCCTTTTCACCTGACGCCGGCAGCATAACCAAACAAACTCATTTAAGTGACTTAAGAAATATTAGACTTGCTTTGTTAGAGTTCCATAGTTCTGGTAGTGAATAGCAAATGAATAATAAAACACAACCTACACGCAAAATACTGACACAAGAGACATAATACGGTTTAATGATCCAGTATTGTGCATAAACATTTTAAAGAAAATATTCATCATAAATAATCTGCGGTGAGTTGTGGTATTTTTCACTCTTTTGATATTATTGAGTTCAATTAAATTCAGTAGTTAAATAAATAAGAACTGCTCTGTATGTTGGTTTTTTTGACTAATTTATGAATAATATTTTTGGAAAGAGAGACTGGCCCTTAGGTATGTGAATATTGTACAATCTGGCACCCTTTGAAATAAATTCAGACACCCCTGCACTAGGGCAATTTACAGCAAACAATTAGCTTAATGCATGTCTTAAGAATGGAAACCACTACACCAGTTTCTCTTCTTAAAAAAAAACTTGAAACTCCTGTCTGCTTTGAAATCTTTGCCTGGGAGAGACCTTGCTGATGCTGTGTAACTACCTTGTGTCTTGTTGCTGTGCTCAGACTTGCCATGTGGTATGACCTATGATGTGAAACTGTCTTCCACAGCCTCACCTTTGTAGCAGGGTCTGGCTGTTCCTCACCCAGTGTCAAGCCTCCTACATAGCCGTTTCTGTTTCAGTAAATTACCATGTTTCAACGTACAGATGACAATGACGATCATTATCACCTGTTTGGTATAGATGGTTAATCATAAACCTGATTATGATCCTAAAAAAATCCCGGAGAAGAACTGGTCCTGTTTTGAAAGCAAAGGGTGGTCACATCAAATATTGAAATGTTTTAGGTTTCTCTTTTGTTTGTGTTCAATTTGCGTTTTGCTAACTGACAAAAATGACCTATTAACACTTCTATTTTTGAAAGCGTTCTTACCTTGAAGTATTTTTCCACACCTGCCTAAAATGTTTGCACAGTACTGTGCATGTAATACATATAATAGATAACTCATAGTAAATCTAAACGTGTTTACCTGGTGGGCACTTGCAATGGATGTTTTCATTCAGGTTGTAGCACGTGATGTTGTTTTGGCACTCCTCAGTGCAGTCCGTAACATCTAAGAAACAGTTTGTGCCTAGCAAAAACAGAAAACTAAATATCGTAACTAAATATCAGCAAGTCACAGTCAAAGAAAAAGTAGCTTCAAGAGAACTGATGGTCACTCGCATTACGTTCGTTGACCAAAATGGTTCTTGACCGGACATTACCATAGTCACAGAGACTTTTTAGGTTACTGTAATGTAAATATAAAGGGCATTTTCATGAGAAAATTGCATGCAAACCATACATAAATGCACCAGCGATACCGCTGAAAACACGAGTGGAATGCTACCATCTACACAGAATAATAAACTGTTCTACACATCACTCCCTCCATGAAAAACGCAACACCGTGGTTCTAATCACACACACTGTAGAATGAAGATATAAACATAAATGAAAACACCTCGATGGCTGCACACAACCAAGAGGGAGTGACTCCACTTGGAGAAACACTAATTTCCAGACCAGACAATGCAGTGTCACCCTTTAACACTTCAAACAGAGTACAGGCTTTTCCGTTTCATGTCTCTTCTTGGCAGAGAAAACTGCGATATCTAACTGTGGGTATGTAGTTAATGCAAAGTAAATCAATATTGATGAAAATAGATGAAATAAAAAAAATATTTAAAGAGAACCGCAAAGTATGACATAAATAATATTTATGGCAGTTAAAATATAGACATTAGGTCTAAATCTTTTTTAATTTGACCAGTTGTTGGCCACAACATGTAGAGTTAAAAGAACGGACAGAGTTTGGATCATAATTATACCTGCAACCCCAAACATATTTGATGGACATAAGATAAGGTCAGGCCACATGCAAAGGCATGTCATGCTAATAGCAGAAATGGTCTTTAATCCATAATACATTCTAGTTTGTTGAGGGTGAATGAGTGGCTAAATCCTTGAGTTTACGCAACATTACCAAAAGGGTGTAGCCTGAACCCACAAGTTAGAAACTGTGCCCTTATACTTTGTCAAAACTTCATTTTAGACTTACGAGTACCTGTGTCTAGAACTTGAGCCAATGTTATATCATTCTTGCATTTCTACAACTGTAATGCAATATGAATGATATGTAAAACTTTTCAGTAGGCATCATACAGTGTTTTGTTTTTTTTTGCATGTTTGACACAAGTTTTTCGGGAACATCAAATCAATTTAAATATTAGTCAAAGACAACACAAGGTCTAATAATGAAGGTGTTTATTATTAAAAGAGAAAAAAAAATCCAAACCTACATGGCCCTGTGTGAAAAAGTGATTGCCCCTAAACCTAATAACAGGTTGGGCCACCCTTAGCAGCAACAACTGCAGCCAAGCATTTGGATAACTTGCAATGAGTCTTTTACAGCATTGTGGAGGAATTCTGGCCACTCATCTTTGCAGAATTGTTGTAATTCAGCCACACTGGAGGGTTTTCCAGCATGAAC
>JAJAGP010007605.1:0-12485 GCA_025084515.1 Ancistrus triradiatus
CACACACACACACACACACACACACACTAATTATTGTGCGATGCAAAACTAAGACTAAAGCTCCATGGGATTTGGAAGCGAGGCAGCATGGTGGCTGGTGTTGCAGGATTCATCATTTCTTATTTTATTTACACCATAGGTCTTCCACTTAATTTCTTTTTCTTTGTGTTTGTAGGTTCAACAGATCAAGTGAATGTAAGTAGAGCACCACGATCAAACAACTACCAATACACAGCATGCATAATATGTATTACTTTTTCTATTGCTGAGAAATTCATACTTATTAATAAAAGAAGAACCAAAAGCACACCTCAAAGCTTTGTAGCAACTACTTGAAGACCAAAAAAGATCAAGGAATGCTGACTGTCAAGGACTGTCCTCCACAGACATCTGAGCTATCACCATTGGGCATGTATGGGGGAATCTGAAAATAGTAAAATCAGAGTTTCAATGGGGATATGTTATGAGTATATATATATGTACTCATTGGCAAAAAAGCACCAAGAAGGAGTCGATTGCCGATAAATCTGACAACTGGGAAGTCCAAGGAAGTGTTTCAATCTGGCAGCGACATTCCTGGGAAACCCTTGCTGTGTGTGGGCGAGCATTATTCTGCTGAAAAATGCCAGTTGGGATTCCTGTCATAAGAGGTCACACATGTGGGATGTACTGCACATATCGCCGAGTTGTTAGTGTCCCTTGTATCATTACTAAGGGTGGCCAACTCTCATATGCGATGGCTCCCAAGATCATCACACCAGCAGTTGGGGCAGTGTGTCGCTCCACAGCAAAGGCACAATGTGTCACCATCCACCTGTGTCTCGATGGTGGACAATGAAACTGTGGGAGCTTCCCGTGCTTGTCGATGGATCAAATGATCCTGGTGGTCTGTCTTGGGTCGTCCGTGTTTGCGTGCCCTCATAGAACAAACCACTCCCAAGACCTCCTAACAGCTAGGTCAGAACGGCATGGATGACGGGCAATTAGTTGAAACGTCCATCCTGCTTCTCTCAGTCCAGTGATGTGTTCCCTCTCAAAGTCTTTCAACTGTACAAAATGTCTTTGAATGCGTTGGAGAGGCATTCCTAGCAGTCTGATTGTACTGTATGATATAAAATGTCAAATGTTGCATTGAATTCAAGAATAAAATCCTAGAGGCATTTTCGCTAGGCTAGCGGTCTCAGAATTTTGTCCCCCACTGTACATATAGTACATAGAGTTTAGGCAGTTTAGGCAGTCTGTCTATCCCTATCTATCACATGAGGCATTCCTTTTGGAGACAACTCTCTTTGCCTCATGATTTCTGATTGATGAACATCAGCACATATTTTCCACAGTCTAGCTACAGCATTCTGCATGTCTCAGTACCACTCATGCCACAGTCATGGCATTCAATATCTGTTAATAAAGCTATTGCGTTTTTTCTCTCCAGCAGCCTGTTTTGGAGTATGTCCAGATTAACCATAGTGAACAAGAGACTGCCTAGATTTCTCCGTCCATCAGACTTGCAGCCACGCACCACTACGTACGATAACTTGTACATCTAATTTATTCAGCTTCCACTCCAGCTCTGCCAGCCGTCCAATGAGGATATGCTGCTACTGTGTACTGTACACATTCTCTGTCGTTTCCTCATGCGGGGTTATGTTTTCTATAGATGTTTGTTTTTTTAACAGATTTGTGAATTACTGGTTGCTCAATCATTGAACTGTTATGGAGTTTGTATAGCTGTGAATAAAGCCTGGGTTTTGAAATGATGTTGACAACTCATTCATTCATTCACTTTCTTATCTGCTTGATCCTGGACCGGGTTGCGGGAGAGCTGGTGCCTAGCCGGTGGCACAAGGCAGGAACAACACTAGACAGGGCACCAATCCATCATAGGGCACACACACTAGGGGCACTTTAGCATAATCAGTTCACCTAAAGCATGTCTTTGGACTGTGGGAGCAAACCAGAGTACCCCATAAGGTAAAAATTGTGAGATCTTTATATCCTTCTGGGGACATTTGGTCCCCACAATGTAATATAAACATCACACACACACACACACAAATGACAGACTTCAGGCTGTTAAACTCCTGCCTCTGCTCGTGGAACCACAGCATTGATTGGCTGTATCTAAGATCCAGAGTTAAAAGACTTTTATTTCCTATTATAATTTAGGATAATTGTTAAGACCTCAGTCATTAAAGCAAATGGACGTCAATCAGATGGACATTACCAGTGCTTACCGGTAGCTAGTTTTTGGGAAGTGAAATGAAACCAGAGTGCTTGGAGAATATCTACATGGTCATGAGAATACAAGCCAACTCCACAAAACCAGAGAGACTCAAACCCCTGACCCTGGAGCTACTTACTTTATTGCTGCAGTTTTCGAGCACGCTGTTATATAAGCTATTTCAGCAGCGACTTCCCATGGAAAGCTGTTCCGTTTCTTTTTTGTTATGTAATAAAAGCCTTAAAGTGAGTTTTAACTCTATCTGGAATTAAATATGTTCTGTGTCTCCTAGCCACGTGCTTTGTCTATTTCCCATCATCATGCTCTACAGGATTTCAATGGTGTTTCATCATCAAAGTAGTTAGTAAAGAATCGTCAGTGTTTACTGCTGTTTATGGAATGTTTGGGGATCTGGGCTGCCAGAGAATTTGGCTACAGCCATTGCACCCATTATTGAGTCCTGCATGCTTTAATTAGTATAATTTAGTAACACTTGCCCTTATTCAGAGCAATATGATATATCGGCCTCAGCGACTCACAATAACACTTTCATAGCTTTTAACCACCCAACAAGTCAGTTCATCAACTTTCTGCCCAGTTCGCCTCGTGTATATAGTCCTATGTGGACAGGAATACTGTACTAAATATAGGTGGAGTCCAACAGAATTTAGAAGCCAGCAAAAAAGTGTGGCTAACCTTGGAACTCCAGTGCAACTGGATGAACCATGGGTTAGACAGGGTGCTGGCCCAACATGGTGGGCTTATTTTTTGAATAACTGTAATTTAATAATATAACATTGCTGAGGTAATCACAAGCACTGAAGCATGGATAGAAATATGGGTTATTTATGGGCATTTCTGTGTTTTATTTGTGTCAGTGTTGAACTGTGCACCATTGTATTGTATTTTTAGCGTCCAGGGGAAAACAGTGGCGTGGGGGTGGGGGAACAGTACAAATCATGCTTGTATGACGCTTGACTTGGGCAGAAGACAATGTATGGACTCAAACGCAGGTCATTGCGGTGTTGGGTTGGTAAATTGCAGCTGTAATGCCTAATCAGCTCAGGTCTCAATTTGGTAAAATAAAAACAAAATTTGATTAAGATGTTTACTTTAGAAAACACCATGCATTTATGTTTAACAATACAAACTACAGTGTTTCCCACAGGTGTGAAATATAACTTGTGCTGGTAGCTGAAAGGGCCAGCATTTCCTGCCAGCACAAAAATAGTCTAGTGCATGTGACAACAACAAATACGTGTGACCTTTAAGACAATATTTCGATTCTTAATATATTTCACAGATCC
The DNA here is from genome assembly GCA_025084515.1 of Ancistrus triradiatus. Taxonomy (NCBI): domain Eukaryota; kingdom Metazoa; phylum Chordata; class Actinopteri; order Siluriformes; family Loricariidae; genus Ancistrus; species Ancistrus triradiatus. The sequence continues at coordinate 3,529 of JAJAGP010007605.1, forward strand.
AACATCCAATCCTCCCCTCCATCTAACCACATGGGAAGAGTGAGACAAGTACAAAACACAAGAATAAACCACTACTGTGGATAAAGATGGCACCGTTTGTCAGAGCATTTTACATTTTCTAGGTTTGTCATTTGGACTCGTCTTGGGGTAAGGTAGACTCGGAAGTTGTTGAGACCAACTGAGAATAATGCGTCCGTTTGAGGTAACGTTAATTATAACTTCGATTACATTGGTAAATGCAGTTCTTGCATAATTAAAGTAGAACTCCTTAAAGCCACAGTCACAGGGGCCTGTGACTTCATTTGTATGAAATGTGACACAATTGCTGTTGCTTGTTGCAAATCTTATGATCTTTGCATCAGATCAGGTTGCTTGTTTATCCCAACTGCCAAATTGTCAGTCGCTACCTCTGGTGACCTATTTTGACCTTTGTTTAATAGGTTGGACTTGCTAGGTGTGAGTGAATCCTAAGAGCGTAATGTACAAAGTAAGGCTCAGTTAACAGTGTTTGTGCAAAGGGCTTTCCAAATATGTACTTAAAGTGGCTAGGACATCATATACTTCCTATTTTATTCCAGCTTTAGATTGCCTTCTCTCTATTCTCTATCCTCTCTCTCCTCTTCTCGTAATCGAACCTGGGCCTCGTGGAGGTGAAGAAGGATTCCTGCCTCGTTCATGGCTTGCAAATGCTAAAATTGGCATGTTGACCCCTAGTGAAATGCATTACCCCTTTTTATGCGAAATATGTTGTCCTCTTGCCTAGTCTCCTTAGGGGTTCGTGAGTGAGACTATGCTGCATTTTGGAACCAGGACTTTGTCAGATGTTCTTCACAAGATTTCAGGGACCTGCCTCATGTTTACTTTAGATATGATGAAAAGCACTGCAAGTGGGTGAATTGTATGTGAATTTGTAAACATAACAAATATTTTCTATATTTCAGTATTATTAAACCGACCGTACTGTGGGTCTGCCAAATATCATTGACAATATATTAATATTGTATAAAATGTAATGTTTAATCTGTTTATATGCAAATATACTCTATAAACCTACCCGAGTCCCAGTTCTGCAGCTCGTTTGGCTCAAAAGGTAAGGAGTGTGGGGTCGAACATGGTTAGAGAAGGTTGTAATGTGTACACTCTCCACGGTGTTACCTCTGCCTGTGAACAGTGAAATTTTGGGATTTAAAAAAAGGCTTCAGAACAGTGGTGGCTGGTGTGTTTTAAGGAATCCCCAAGAAAGAAGGGAGGAGCATCCCTTATCATTACTATACAGTGGTACCCGGTTCTGCTGTTAATTCATTCCAGAAGGCGTGTCAAGAAACCGGAAACGAGTACCAACCAAATTTGTCACAGAAGAATGATGTAAATTGAATTAATCCATTCCAGACCCCCAGAAAGTCCACACTGTATAAGGCATTATATGCATTAATGGAGTTGTATTGTGCAAATGCTCCCTGATTTACAATGGGGATATGTTCTGACAAATCCATCATAAGTTAAATGTATCATGAACTGAGAAGTTTAATGAGTATTTGGTAGAGCGGTCTGTACTGTATCATACCGGAGATATTGAAAGGATACTATGATAATTAATGATAAGTATGTTAATGTTTACTACACTTACATTAACCTACAGTTGGCCAAAATCATTAATGCTCATATTATTTTATAATAAAGTGTTGAAAAATCTCATGCAATGTAGTAAGTAATGGATTGAAAGAGAAAAGTAAAAGCAAACACTCACTAGTTAGCTAGTTAGCATAGCTGCTAAGCTAACTGCAGCCTGTGTTCTGAAGGACTCAGTTCATTTCGGTTGGCTCTTATAAACTAACCTTTTTAGGACCCATGAAGACTTATTTGCACTAGGAATACAGTACTGTAGATGTACAAATAACAACACAGCAGAGATCTTCACTGAGCAAGGACTATGAATCACTGTGTACTGAATCATGAATCGTGAATCATGAAAATAGTCCACAAGCCAAAATTGTCCAGCCACCAGCATCCTGTGAGCGCTGACGAAGGATTAGAGGATGACTAATACACACCGTGCATCAACACATGAGCTACTGTCTCTGACTTTACATCTATGAGATAGAGCAATAAGCAGAATGTCTCTAATAAAGTGTACAGTGAGTGAACAGTGTTTTAAAACTCCAGCAGCACTGCTGTGTCTGATCCAATCATAAAAGCACAACACACACTAACACATCACCACCACATCAGTGTCACTGCAGTGCTGAGAATGATCCACCAACCATATAGTACCTGACTTTTGGTGCCCCTGTGGGCACCAGATCATTAGAGAACAGAGTAAAGGGGACTAACAAAGTATATATAGAAACAGATGGACTACAGTGTGTAGCTGTTGAACTACAAAGTGCAGTGACCACTAAAACTTAAATAAAGAATAAGCAGAATATACATTTAAAAATATAGAAATACACACACAATCACACAAACACAATCAATCAAGTCCCACTGGTGCAGATTTATTGAAGTTTTAAAAGTCAGTCATGGTCCCGATTTAATATTTTTCTGATTGGCAGCTGGTTACGAGGTTCCACCCCATTGAGAGGTCGATCAATAATCATAAAGAGGAGGCATTCTTCTCCCAGGCAGGGCAAACAAAAAGGGCACTGCCCAATAAACAGAGATGTTTTCTTCTGTGCACTACATATCTGCCCACACTTCATTCTCTGCCAGTGAAGCTCTTGCATCTGAGCGTAACTCATAATATTTAATTGAATTACCTCATAATGTTTAATGAAATTGTAGGAGGCTTTCTGTGTAGTCTTAAGCAATCACCTATGCTTCAGTCTTCCCCCTCCCCGACAAGGCTAAAGAGTGGTGTCTTGACTTAGTCAGTCCAAAGATTTAACCACTGAGTCAACAAACAGTATGTGCAACATTAGATACCTTAGCAAAGTCCTATTTCCATTACAAGTAATAAATATCACAAGGTATAAGTCTGAAAAAGAATAAGAGTTGTCAGCATAAACTGGTCTTTACCTTGACCTTGTCCTTTATGTAACAAACAGGTGTTTCGAAGGCACCATAATTGAATTTACTGTTGGTATAAAAATAATGACTCAACCTGACACAGTGACATTATGTAAGCCCAGTTTGCACCCACAGCCATGCCCTTATAGTGGATCTATTGGTCAGTAACTTACACTTAGAATACACAGATAGCGTCCCACAGGTGATTGCTTTGAGGTCCTCATGTTTTAATTCAATTGTGCCAATAAAATGTTTAGCACTGTCTATAGCATTTACTAATGTTAATGGAATTCAATATTGTAAGAAATCAAATATATCACAGCATTTTTTCTCCAAAGTCCCTGTGGAATCAGTAAAAGTGGCATTGTTACCTCAATTTTTGACGCCTCAGAACTCATCGAATTGGTTCCTGACGCATTGTGACTAGAAAAATTTTTCTTGGTTTCGTCATTTGCTCTGTATCAGTACGTGGGGGGGGGTTGGTGTGGGTGTTGGATTTTTTTTGCACTTTTTTTTAGTCACTTGCTTAAACTTTGTACAAGTTCATTTCGTTCGAAATCGATTCACGATTCAAGTTACGATGTGGTACAGATCTGTGCTGTTAGTTTATAAGAGCCAACCAAAAGCAAAACAGGAACTGAATGCTCCAGAACACAGGCTGCAGTTAGAATACAGCAAATGTCTTGCACTTTCAATCCATTACTCACTAAATTACTTGAGATTTTTCAACACTTTAGTATATGATTAAGCATTGTGTTAATGTTTGGCCATCTGTAGGTTAATGTACATGTTTTAAACATTAACTTGATATCATTTCTTATCATGAAGCTGAATCTCCATCTACAGGCACCATAATGTAACTGCAGTCATTTAAGGTGGTGATTCTTATTAAAAAATGTGAAATACGAAGCCAACTTCAGCCTCATCTGTGCTATGATACACCAAACACTCGTTAAACTTCTCGGTTCATGTTGCATTTAATTTATGATGGATTTGTTGGAACATATTCCCATCGTAAATGGTTCTCGACAAGACTTCTGGAATGAATTAACGACGAGAACCGAGGTACCACTGTATAGCTATCTATCAATATCTAACTATATATCCATCCATCTATCATATTAAACTAACATTCTTTAAGTCCTTTTGGTGACAGCACAGCGTTGAACATCCAGCAAAAACAGTCGTTCTGTAGATGAAAAGACATTGTCACATGCAAAAGTCATCACAAAATAGTTTCATGAACATAACATAATCTATATTTTACTCTTATGTTTACAATATTTAACAAACACACTTACATATGCCAACTTTAGCCAAGCAGTTCAGACTCAAGGAGACTCAAGCCTTAATCAATGTACCAACTGTGGCAGCTTTGCAGAGGCAGGATTCACAATCTCACAACCTTCAAATAAGTAGTACAGATTCACATCTGCTGAGCCACCACTACCCTTGAGACTTTGTATTCTGGCCCTGTTCCAGTAGCTGGTGATATAACATGGATCTAGTGTAGATAAACCTTGTTAAGGAAACTGATACCAGCAGGATATCCTCTCAGTAGCATATGGTCTGTGTCTTATTCTCTCTGACTGTTTTAAAACATAATGTTTCCCTTGTATTGGTCAAAAAGAGCAGCAGAACATGAAAATTGTTAAAGCAGACTTTTAAGGGTACGTATACAATATAAGGTTGGCATCCTGCCGAATTAGCTTATATCTGGTGTTTGCAAGACAATTCAGGCATAAAACAGTAACGGAAGAAGGTTGACAAACAATTCATATAATGTAATATTTTCATACTGCAGTTTACTAAATGGAACAGTACACATTGGCATACTGACATACATAAGGAGGCTACCTCTGCAGTCTATGTGCAAGTCCCTTAACCCCTAGATCCACAAAAATGGCAGGGCTGTGGGTGCAAACTGGGGATTAACTATTGGCATCATGTCATGCTGGGACATTATTTTTATGTGTTCAAATCAATCATGGTCTGTTTTCAACACCTGTTTGTTACATAAGATGAATTTAGTATAGGACATGGTCAAGGTAAGGAGAAGTTCATAATACTCAATAATCTTTGTTGTTTTAAACTCTGCTTTGTGCCATCAGTGCCATCAGTGTTGGTGCAGCTGTTAAAGTATTGAACTATATTTTTTTCCCACATTTTTAACCTCACTTTTCTGAGTCAGGGTCAGCCATAAGCATCAGTCACAGCATCGCAGGACTGGGCATGGGTCACTGTTGCAGGGGAAGGGAAGGATCCCCCAACCTGACTCTTCTCCCTCAGACATAAGCAATGACCTGGCCAGGAGGCTCTGGCCTTACTCAAACCTATGGGCCTGTAATGGTGGGCCAGTGCGTTAGACTGCTGTGCCAAAACAACAGGTATAAATTCATAAATTGCATATTTATTATACTTTATGGTGACAGGGGTGGCACCAAGGGGGATTCTAGGATTAGGGGTTGTATTCATAAAGATTCTTAGTGCTAAGAAGAACTATTAGTGATGAAATTCTTATAAAAATCAAAGAATTGTAGACATTTTCCTCTCAAAGTTAGGAGAAGATCATAGTAAAGATAAAAGTTATTCATAAAGCATCTTAACCCCTAAAAGAGCTCCTAAGGTGAAATACTGTTAGTAGTAGGGAGGAGGATGCCTTTCCCGGACATGGTTAACATTAGGCTTCTTTTTTGCACAGTAAAGTGTTAAGTGGTATTTGTGAATGTAACTCTGTATTGTAGTGCTTGACAAAGGTTTGCCAAAGTAATCACTTGCCCATGTGGTTATGTCAGCCATTGATGAATGACGGTTCTTGATGCAGTGCCATCTGTGGGACCAAAGATTAGAGTTCAGTTTAGACTTGCGCCCTTGCCCTTACGCACCTTACTGATTTTTTAGAGTAATAAATCTGTAGGTGAAAGAGCAAACTCCTCCTTCATTTACAAAAAACTTGTCATTGAGCTCCGAGTTTCATGTTAGATGACTGGCTCACAGCCATTGGCTTCAGTGTCACTCGGCCTCGATCCACTGTAAACTTAACCAGAGCTTAAACACAAGGGGAAAGGATTATTTCTGTCCAGGTATCTTGTTGTTCTGTTTGTGCAGGGGATTGAATTGAGTTTACTTGCTGTCTGGATTGCTTCTTATGGCTCTCATGCTGAAGAAGCATTTTTTGTATTTTATCAATCAAGTTTTTGATTTTATTAATCAAATCTGATTGATAAAGCTAAGTCCCAACTACCATTTTTGATGCTTTTAAACAATGTGTGAAGATTTCAATACGTCAACAGTTAGTGCCATCTTTGCTGACTCACTGTCATTACAATCAATAAGCCAAGAATTCATGGATTCCCATAAGCAAATGTTAGTTGTTTTTTCATATCTTAGGAGACTTAATGGTGATTCTCATTTATGTTTCATTTGCGTATCAACTTTGTCACAAGCGTTTCTTCCAATAGCTCCTTAGGAGAAATAGATTCAGACAAAATGAAGACATAAATCCTTTTCAGAATTCAGGAGAAGTTCATTGGTTCAGGGTATTTCACTACTGTGTCTTGCATGAATATCAATTAAAATTATTCTTGGCATTAGAATAAAACAATATCAAAGCAATTTTTAGCTCAGACCACATGACCACACCACCCTGTCAAGGTAGGCAGCATATTTGGACCCAGGCACAGCGTGATACTGGTTTCCAGTATCAGGTGAAACCAGCCTTTAAGGAATTCCCAAAGAAAGAAGAAGCATCCCTTATAATTACTATAGAGTGGTACCTCGGTTCTTGCCATTAATTTGTTGCAGAAGGCTTGTCGAGAACCATTTACAAGTCATTGTTTGGCAAATTATAAGTAATTCCCATCAAACCAGAAACTGTTGGTATGGATGGAATTTTTTTAGAATTAAGAGCTTTTTTCTCAGCACCATATAAACATGAGAATCACGATGTTGGCAGATCTGAGAACAGTGGGAGACTTTTTATATTTTGATCTCTGCTAAGACTCTGGAAACACTTGTAAGGTTACTGGAGTCTTTTCACTTCGGAGAAAATCCTGAGGGGCAGGAAACTTACATAAAAGACTTATGTTTCTTTCCACCTGATCTTACTGCTGTTCATGAGGTACTATAGATATATCAAAGATATATCTTTTAAAAAGAGCTATGATACAACTTAATTAAACTCTGAATTTAAAACTCTATTCAGACTCAAAATCCAGATCATTAACAGGTAAACTTTCCTGGTTTGTGCCAGTTACATGGAGCTCTAACACAGTAAGTCACTGTTCCCTTTCTCACAGTATCAACCTGTTACACACTGGGACCTCACTCCTTCATTCTTTTTCAAACCTGCTCAATCCCATTCAGGGTAACAGAGAGCTGGGTCCTAACAGGCAATGCAGGGCACAAGGCAAGAGCCAACAATAGCAGGGTGCCAATATATAGCATAATTTATTCAAATTATTGAATAAATGTGCATGTGAAAGGGGATTAAGATTTACTATAAGTGTCATGCCAATAACATCAACAACAGATTGATTCTAACAGGACACTAAGTTGAACCATAGGTTAGCAGTGTGCAGGCCTATTCAATAGCTCAAAAATTACTTTAAAAAAAGGTACTAGACAGGGAATCCAAAATAGCCTGTCATTTTTGATGCCATGTATTTGAGCACAGTGTTAAATGTGTTAGAGTCTGTATTGCTGAAATGTCAATTTTGGCAAAAGAAAGATTAGCTTAGCATGAGTAGCATTGTGTAAACCGAAGACAAAATACAGGAGCTGACTAATTTTCCAATCATGTACAGTAGGACTATCCAAAATGATCATTTAATAAGCTGTTGAAAATGGTTAAATCATCACCAGTTGTTAAAATATAAACAAATTAAGCATTTTGGTAACACAAAACTTGCTGTTGGAAGTTGATCAAACTGATAATGTTACTAACCACTGGAGATAAAGTGCTGAATGGGTGCCATTTGCTGGTTGTAACTCTTAAAAATAAAGCTTCATTTTCTATAAGTTTTCAATCCTGAATCTAAGAACACACATATTTAACTATTCATAATGAATCTCTGGCAACTTTATTTTATTGTTACATGGTTTCTCCACTGTCACTCTGTCCTTTTACTCTTTATATGAGTTCTCAGCACAGAATTTGCAAATGCATAAAATGTAACCACATAGCATCCATACTAATATAGCATTATAACACTGAGGATATTCTACTGATTTACCAAAACATTTTACAAGAAACAAATAACATCTCAAATAATTTAGGCACCAGGATAGATGAAGGTAAATGTATGCAGTATTTAGGCACATCTTAATGAAGTACCAACATTGTCCAATATATAATCCAGTCATGCTCACAGGCATACTCATTCCATAAACACACCCACATTTTCCACCTTTTTTGGCCCAGAGCTTGGTAACTCTGCCCCTCCTAAACAACCATTCCTCCACAGCCTCTCCCTTTATCCATAGCCGTGCAGTCATACATGCTTACACTTGCTATGCCGCACAACAGCAGCTGCTCCACTAAGGTTTGGCAAGTTGATAAGCAACCAGTAGGCATACCTGCTCAGTGCCAATTTGTTCTGGCTCAAATCTGCACACAGCCAGTCTGCACTTTAGACCGAGTTCCTTAACACGTCAAAAACACATACAGCCCCCTAAGCTTTGTTGTACAACATGTTGTAGACTGGTGGTCAAAAACTTTAATCAGCTTGTCCAAACTCTGACCTGTCATTAATACACAGTTAAAGATGCCTTCATCTTTGTCTTCACAGGACATGATGTAGTTAGCTGCAGATATATTGGCATGGATAGGAGAGTTGAGAGTTGGAGAAAAAAGTAGCATCTTTGGTAGAGTGACCAGATTTTTGAAATACGGGATGCTGTGTGTATAGAATTGTAGTGTTGACGTGGATGAGGGAACATTACTCCTGCAG